>JAPYZB010000633.1:0-40707 GCA_030522745.1 Eupelmus kiefferi | reverse complement strand
TTTAATGTACTTACATTAAATTGAATTCAAGTACGTACATGAAATAAACTTCCAGTACAATGACATTAAAATTCATGCAGAAATTTTTAACAGTGTAATAAGGACCCCAAAAATAATTCAATATTCCAAAATTATATCATCATGAGCCTCGGCGATTTTACTTGAAAAATCAATCACACGCCGTGCGCTCGGTAACCGGCAAAACTTCGACAGAAGCCGAGCGCTCGAAAAAAATCGGCTCTCGAAAGAAAGGCCAGCTTCCATTACCCATCCGCGCGCACGCGCATAACCCGGCGTAAATCGAGAGATTCATTTCGAGATCGATTACCCCGTTTAGGCCTCGGCACTGCCACCTGACTACGCTGCTCTCCCCTCCTCCTCCCCTGGAGCGAACCGTTATAACCCTTTTGCTTCGAAACAAAGCCGACGAGCTCTCTTTCTTTCTTCTCCGAGTAAGTTCAAGTATATACGCTGCAAGAAGGTCGCTCTCTGTACGTGCTTCGTAGGAGCCGATGCGTTACCTGACTCTCGCATCGAAATCTTCGCGACAATATAATACCCCCCGAACTCCTAAGCAATATCCAAGTACTCTGAAGTCGGTGCGCTTGATGAGGGGACACTGGCTTAAACGATTTATCGCGGCATTGCTGGTGCATTTACCGCGCGCGCGCATGTATTTCTGCGAAAGTACGCGAGAGGCAGGTACGGGCAGGTATAAGTAATCCCTCGCTGATGCACTTGCAAAATGCGGAAGATGAGGGGCTTTATGGGTGGATAGGCGGTGGATGAGGCCTGCGTGGAGTGGAATTTTACGATGAACAAACCGAATTTGACGGTGTTAAGTGCAAGAGGATTGCAACGCTGATGCTTTACTTTATAATACGGACATAACCTCTTTGAGGGCGATTGCCGTCGGTAAAGAGGTTGCCTGGATTGTCGGCAATGCGATTGCCTTGCGTAAGAGGATTTGTGCAGGGATTAATGCAGACGAATTGATCGAACGAGATTTGGGAATACTTTTCCTTTTTATATTAAAATTCAATCTATTCATTATTATTGTTATTATATTTCTGATTGAATATATTAGTAAGATAAAATTAAGATTTCTCTTTAAATGAGATTTAGAAATCTTTGTCATATTGGAATAATAATAACTGAAATCATATTAATTATTATTTATATTACTTATAATATTACTCATATTTAGTAGGTATAATTGTTAACTTTTATGATTTGCAAAAATTAACTTTTTACATGGTAATTATTTTAGTTTATAATCAAAGTACTTTAATATGAAAGATTTCAAGATATGGATCAAATCAAATCTAAATCCAGCAAATTAAGTTTGAATTTCAATATCTTATTAAAGTTATAAAAATGTTTTGCTTTTTTTAAATCAAAATAAATGAAAAAATGTATTTTAAATTAGAAAAAATTAAAGAGAAGGGGTTGATAGAAGTAAAGACACAGGCATAATTAATTTGTAATATAACTTCTTATTTAATGTAAATAACGATTGATCTTTTGATCGATATAAGTATAATATATATACATCAAAATTACAGCCATACAATAAGTTTCATCGTATCCACTATCGCCACTATTAACATCCTCAGAAATCGAGAAACTCCCTCGCTTCCTTTATCTTTAAGGCACTGGCACGCGGATTATCAATCATCGGCGTCGATTCTCATCCCACCTCATAAAACACACAGCTCTCATACGTGTTGGGTGCGCACCCTGCGAAAGACTTGCGACTCTTTCAAGTACTCATACACACACACTCGTTCTCACACGCTACATTAGCATACAATGCGACGAAGATACTCGCTCCGCGACAAGTATATGGATATACAGTTGTCGAAAAAAATAATGTCTCTATGTACATGGTATGTGTCGTATACTTAAGCGGCTACCGGTTGGATTTTAAGTTAAGAGGGCGCTGCCTCGCTATAAATACTATATTTACAATGTTTAATCGCTACTAGTCTGTGAGACATGGCCGTCGTCAAGTTTAGTCAGAGGAAACTGCTTTAAGTCGTATTTTCCGCACAACATTGACTAGATGAGCATCGGAGGTCCGTTAAATAATCGATATATATATTAATGTGATGTACAGCGTACGCTCGTTTCCTCGCCTCCTCAGCTTCTTCATCGTTTTCATCCGAGATTATCCATCTCTTTTTTTTCTCTCTCAGCGCTGCTCTGCTTTCTGTGTGTACCTTCTGTAACAAAAAATATGAGAGATCCATGAGTAAAGCCATTCCGTAGGGTCGTATAATATAAAAGTATATATACACGCTATAAAGACGCGGGAGACAGGTATATATAAATGCGCAGGGGGAGAGACGCGTACAATAAAAGGCCAAAGGTCGGGGCCCGGTTATTAGAAGCGTGTGTCGTATTTTCAGGGCGAATATAGGTAGGGAGAGGGGCAGGTATGCGAGCGCGCGGAAAAGCGGAGAGCGGATTTTTCAGGTATACAGGTTTTTCAAACGGTGCTCTCGGCTCTGTAGGCCGATGGCTTTTAGGCTCTCGGAAAAAGTGGATGGAGAGGAAAAGGTAAATATGGAGAAGGAAATGGGGGGAAAAGGCCGAAAGCTTTTTTCTTTGGCTTGTGCGAGTTTGTGCGCTGCGATAGTTCGTTGATCGAATCAGAACTGTATGAATATGAGTTTTTCTAACAAAGTGGTTTGAACGTTTGTATTCAAATTCTAAAGAAAAAGGCATAGTTAAGCATTTTAAATATCAACAATAAAAAAAGCAAGCTCGTTATTCACGAAAAATTACCATAATTAATTCAACCCCAATTCAAAATTAAACCTTATACAGAGTGCATCAAACTCCCGAAATAAATATTCAGCGCGCGCGTACGAAACTCGAAAAGCAGCGGCAGGGGATGATTTCAGGTAAAAGAGGAGGGCTTTTTCTAAGGGACGCGTATACCGGTTCGAGCGGACACCGACAAAGGGGGGCGAATCCATCTAGCTCTCTTATGCCTGCGGGATGCATTCGTGTTAAATGCAGCGAGAGCCGACGGAGAGAGAGAGAGACGAAGATGGAGATACGCGCAATGAAACGGGATATAGAGAGACGGGAGATGGTTAAGGGATGGAGGAAGAGAGAAAAAAGGGAGGAGGACTGGCTTCTTTTGGGACGGGATTCCGCCGACAATTGCGAATTGTTGCTTTTTGGAGCGAGAGTTGGGGGGAAATACGCGCCGAGGTTGGAGATTTCAATGAGCGGTGGGGTTTGTGCGATTTTTTTTCTGTTATTAAGGCGAGTGCGTTTGATGAGAAGGTTTAATACGATGCATATGTTAATGCGTTACTTAAATTAATGACAAAGAAAAGCGACAAAATCATTGTTCCGAAAAAGATTCATCTCAAAGCCCATCGCGCTATCAAACCCGAGAAGAAAGTGTCGAAAAATCCCCGAAAAAAAGGATCCATAGAAAAAAAGGACTTGATCGATGCCGCGCCGGAGGAGGACAAAAGCTAGCGGCGCGAATAAAAGTCTCTCTCTCGTTCCGAAGCTCAGCCCTCCGGAATCGAAAATCCCGGCGTAACGAAGGAGAAACGAGACGAATCGGGCCCGGCGCGCAGCATCCTGGAAAATATAGTCGCGCGAGGGGAGGGAACTACGCTCCGAAGGGAGGAAAAAAGGGAAGGTCCCTCTCTTTGAAGCGAGCTCGCTGAAAGAACACAAAAGGCGCGCTGAGTCTGAATGGCCGTCTGAGCGATTGAATGAAACGAGCCCGAGGGGTCGCGAGTGCATTGTAAGCGAGTACTACGGGGCAAGGTCACAAATCGTAGACGTTCTCTCTCTCTTTTTTTCCTTTGAGCTTAAGGGACGAAGGGGAGGAAGTGCCGCTCTCTCGTTAATGAATTTCGGTGGGGGAGCGTTGATAATTTTTTTTTCTGCTTTTTGGTAGGGGTTTTTGGCGGAAAATGCGGGGTGAAAGGGTGAGAGTTGATCGCGGGTGGTGGTGGTTTTGTGAAAGAACGATATTGAGATTTGTGGATTTATGGAAGATTGAAATTCTTCTTTTTTTGTAATTGATCGAGTGGAAATTTTTTAATGAGCAATATCGTTCTTTCACCTTGTATAGTAAATATAAAAATATGGGTGTAATCAAGATATAAAATTTGATTATCTACTTAAATATCTGAACATAAAAAATTTTACGACACAATAAATACTCTCAATAATCTTAATCCAAAATATCGTAAAACATTTTACATTCATAAAAACAACAAGCAAGAGATACCAACCTCATTAGAAAGCAGAATCAGTCTCGATTTATCCAATTGAAAACCAAAGAATTCATCCGTCCAGCCTCTACAGTCCCTGCTGCCAGAGCGAGATGCAATCCAGCAGCTCCTCATCCTCAGGGCTCATGGGCTCCTCGCCGAAGTAAGCATCCTGATGACTGGTGTAAATGGTTCCATTAAAATTCGTGCCGTAACCCTGGCTTCCACCAGCAGACGAAGCCTCGGACACGTAGCTTGGGGTCGGTGAGCTCGACGCCTCGGAGCAGGGCGCTGGCACGTAGACCGGACTGCTGCTGCTCGGCCGCTGGAAGTGCAGGTGCTGTTGCTGGTGTTGCTGGTGTTGCTGGTGGTGGTGGTGCTGGTAGTGGTGGGCCGCTTGCTGGTACTCATCATCGCCGCTCTCTGACTTGAGCTCGAACTTGATCTCGGCGGGCTGGTACTGGTGCTCCTGTTCCAGGCCGGGGCTGGACTTGGGCGAGCCGGCGCTGCTACCAGAGGACGAGCCGCTCATCTCGGAGTCGTGTTCGTCCAGCAGTTGCTTGAGATTCCTGATGTACTCTACCGCCATCCTCAGAGTCTCGACCTTGGAAAGTTTCTTGCTTCCAGCGCGAGCACCGCCGTGGGTGCCGGCGGTGTTGTTGCCCAGCGCCTGGGCCAGGGTCTGGGGTATGTGCTGGCGGAGGGTGGCGAAGCCGTTGTTTACCTGCTTGACGCGGTTGCGCTCACGGGCGTTCCTCTTGGCGACCGAAGCCGGCTGGCCGTTGTAGGGCGTCGTCTGCGTGTACATCTTGCGCTTCTGCTGGGCCGACTGGACCTGGCTCTGCTGGGCCTTGCTGGCTTCCTGGCTGGCCGGGGCGACAATGACGTTGCCGCGGTGGACGGCGTGGTACTGCTGCTGCTGCTGCACGCTCAGCATCATGGACACGAGGTGCTGCTTGCCACTGACGCCGAAGCCGCTGATCAACTGCTGTTCCTCGAGGCCCACCAGTGTCATGACACACGAGGGCACCTCGATTTTTACAGTCTTTTTTCTATTTTTATAATTCACTTGTGGAGTCGTACGCGCACACGACGAGCGGCAGTCGGTTGTCTATCTTCTAAATATAGAACTGCCGGAATGAAGAAGTGTCCAACACGTGTGCGGTGCGAGAGACGGGCTAGAAACTCGAGAAAAAGATTCTTTTCGTCCGTAAGGCCTGAAGTGCGGGAGAAAAGTGAGCGAGAGAGCTCCGAAAAACAGAACCGAACGTGCACTCGGTGGCTCCCGAAATACCTCGG
The DNA here is from genome assembly GCA_030522745.1 of Eupelmus kiefferi. NCBI lineage: Eukaryota > Metazoa > Arthropoda > Insecta > Hymenoptera > Eupelmidae > Eupelmus > Eupelmus kiefferi. The sequence continues at coordinate 35,155 of JAPYZB010000633.1, read as the reverse complement.
CGGCTGAGGGCTCGGGGCCTTATATAGGGCGCGCGGGGCACGCGCCTCGTTCCCCCACCACAGCGCTCAGCACGCGCTCTCGCGGGGGCCCGACTCGTCTGCCTCGCGCTGCTGCCGTATGCGTGCGTACACGAGAGAGACAGAGAGAGAAAGAAAGAGAGAGAGAGAGAGAGAGAGCGAGCGAGAGAGAGAGAGAGAGAGAGAGAAACTACTACTGGTCCAACCCCTCCCCAAGCTGCTGCTGCTGCTGCTGCTTCCCCCCTTGTCCCTTCGCTCTCCGCATCCTCTCCAAGCCTGTGTGGGTACGATCAACAAGTACGCGCGATCAACAAGTTCGCGTATATACATAGGTGCGTGTATGTGGGCCCGTGCTCCCTTTGGTACAAGCGAGAGTGATCCAGCGCACGCACCCGTCAAAATACGCGTATACGTATATGTACCTACACAGCCTCCGGATTCTCATCTCTCTGCCTCTCTCTTTCTCTCTTTCTCCGTCCATCCGCGGCACGCGACCGCCATCCCTCCCCCTTTACTTGGCTCGCGCGCGCGCTGGCTGTACGTATATACTTTCGCCTGGAATGCGCGAGAGCCGAAGATCAAGTGCGCTCGGCCAAGAGCAAAGTGCTGCGCGCTCGCGCAATGGAAATTGAGAGTGCAGCGCTCATCAATTTTTCGATCCGCAAGCGCGGAGAGAAAGGAGCTGTTTTGTATTCCGTGGATTTGAAAGTTAAATTTGGTTTGTGTGCCGGTGCGGGTGGGGTGGGATGAGGGATCAAATTTGGATGGAGGACACACTTTTATTTGGGGAACCTGTTGATTCATTAAGTCCGGCGGATAGTGTCGGACGTCGTGTAGTCGGAGAGGATGGGTTTTTTTGGGTGCGTGGAGACTTGATGGTGGATGGGTCAATTTAAGAGATGCTGAGAAGCTTTTGGCGGTGGCGGATAAGTTTAATCTGCTGAAATTTACTTTTTGGTGGATTTTGAAATTTATGAAGCTATTAAATTGAGTTGATTGTGTTCATTTCCTTTTTCTTATACTTTTTATTTGAAGAATAATGAGATAATTAAGTGGTAAAAATAACTAATCTATAATTATCAAGAAAGCGCATAATATCAAATTCTCATCTTAAATTTCACAAAAGTAATATTTAAACATCGTAATTATTACATAACACTATTTTTAACAACGTTCTAATGCAAAACTAGTAGTTAGTAAAAGATCAGAAACTCTGAATTTGATAATTAGCTTTTTAAAAGAATTCACTGATAATAAGCGAATTTATTCTTAACTAACATCAGTAATTGTACAGTCAACAATAATTGATAAGCTATTATCCGTGCAAACGTTTGTAATCATCATACAGTTTTAACCATAATTTTTTGTTCATGATACAATATTGATCCAATATTTTAACAACATCACACGTCCAGTAATTCACCCGATAAACATTAAAATTTTCAAGAAAAAACATAAAAATCCCAATCCCATTACCTCCTTTCCAACCCAATCTGCGCAACTTAAAAAAAAGCCCCACATGTGTTCAAAGCCCGCGCAGCAGCCCAGAAGTGCGTCGAATTGAGAAGCACTGGCCTCGCTCGCTCGGTCCTACATCAGTCAGTGGCGGCATCCCCACGCGTCCGAGACTCCCTCCTTCTCCTCATATATGCGCTCGTACGCACGCTCCGAAATTCGAACAGTTACCGGCAGCCAAAAAGAGGAAGAGTAGGGAGACGACTGGTCCAGAAAGAGAGAGAAAGAGAGAGAGACGAGAGGGGAAGCAGCGCGCGCCCGGCAGCAGGCCCCGAAAAAGTGGGAGGGGGGAGTCGCGCGCGCGCGTGCTCGGGATAAAGCGGAGCGAGTGAGGCCGCCGATGCGGAGGGTAGAAAAAAAGATAATGCGAGGAAGGTAGGGATAGATAAGTTCCAAGTGAGCTGAAGATAAGCCAGAGGAGGGAGGATTTATGGGCCGCTCGTAACGTACTTTTCTAATGGCGAGGAGAGCGAGTTTTTAAGCGGTGATTAAAATCGCTTTTGATTAACCCTTTGTTGCTGGAAGTGCGTGCATGAACGCCCAGGGTTGGCTTTTGTTGGAATTGCGTCACTCTTGGTGTGCTTGAGATTGCTAAGGAACATAACAGTGCATTTACATCTATCAAATCTGATTGTTTCTACAAGAGTAACATTTATTGTTGAAATAAAGACGTTTAATTGACCCCTTTTCTTGAAAATGAGTAAACCCTTAATTTTTCCATTAATCAAAAATGTTTTTACATAATCTTAGAAATTACACTTGAAGTGGATTTTAGATTGCCAAAAATTACCAAAACAAGTCGATAAAGTACCTTTATTATCATTAAACCCACTCACATAGAAAAAGCATCGCCGACAAAGGGGTTAAAAATCTAAACTTCGTACTTTACTACGCATTTTTCTTGGGATTATCTCCCAAGCAACGATTGCGACATCTCTCTCATTCGGCAAGTAAGCGAGCTCCTCGCATTTGAAGAAAAGAGGGAACAAAGTTACGAACGCTCACAAGTAATACCGTGCGCCGTCCTCCCAAAGCGCGCGCGCGACGCGCACCCGAAAAGAGAGCTCTCGCTTACTTGCACCCATGCGAGATATATCTGAAAGAGGCGCATAAAAGCGAGCGAGCTCCGGGGGGAACGAGAAGAGAAAGAGAAGCGAGCGCGCGCGAGCGAGAGAGAAGAATACATTATGGTGGAAAAAAGAAAAAGAGGGGAGCAGCGGCAGCGGGCCCCGGAGAGAATAAAAAGAGGAGAGAGAAAGAGAGCTCGCGCGCGCGCTTCCCCCACCCCACGGGCCCGAGTGGCGCGCGCCGCGTAACCCCACCACTCGAGCGGGCCCCGGGCGCGACGCGCGCCGCGCGTGCGTGGAGCCGCGTACGTGGAGAGCGCTGTGTGTATGTATAAGCGCGCCGAGTGCACGGCTGGATGAGGTGGCCGCGAGATTTGGTACTGGTAGTGAAGTGGATTTTTTTGGAGTTACTGTAGATATTTGGGTGGTTGGGTTAGATTGAAAATTAATTAGAGTCAGTTTGATTAGATTATTTTTAAAAAGTCTTTTATTTGAATATGATGTAATATATGAGGTAATAGATGCACATGTTAGAAGTTTTCATTACCAGATTGAATTCTTTATGATTTCTACATTTAGATAAATATGCACCATTAATGATTAATATTCAGTTCTCTGTATCTGTATTATACCTTGTATTTTTGTAATCTATCTGCAGTAGCTCCAGGCTAATGCTGCTCGAGCTACATATATAAAAGCCTCAATCAATCAAGCTGTTCCACCCTCGTTATTTTAAAAATATTTTTGTTAAGAACTGTTATGATTTCGTGCAGTAAAACAATTACTGCATAAATCAGTCATAATCGCAATAAATTAACAAAAAAAACATACCACGTATATTATAATATGAAATATCAAACTAAATCCCTGAAATATTATAGAACAACATTAAAAATTTCATCTATTCATCTCTCGCGCGATCCCTTCCTGCATCCTTTTATCAACGAAATTGCTTTTTTATAACCTCCTGCTCGTTCTCCCTATTAAAACGGCCGCGTAATCGTAAAAAACGTTATTGTTCAAACATCATAACTTTCGTACACTCGAAAGCGCGTGCCGTCGCATGTGCGCTCGGCGTTAAAAAGCTGTGTACACACGTAAGCGCGTCCCCTTTGGTATAGGAGCTGCTTTGTCCCCGAGCGGGACAGGTATCCGAACAGGCTGATCGGCCGGTAGCAGTGCGTCGTCGAAAAATTGCCAAACTTGCCTGCAGTATGTAGGTATATGTATGACTTTGGAATTTTTGGTTATTACTGTGTTTTATCATGATTTTATTGATTGAATTGAAGTTATGATGTAAGGTGAAGTTTTGTTACCGATTTGTGTCTTGAGAATATGGTAGTAAAGAGCTAATTGAAATATTTTGTTGCTATTTGTATAAGGTACTAATTCCTTTAAGGTAGTAATTTACTAGTTCCATTTCAAATAATTATAGCTTATTTTCTAAAATATTATAAAACTTTAGTTCAACTACAATAATTAATTTTCAATTATTCTAAGTCTATCATTATTCTCGGTCTATCTGCCGTGCTTCGAATGCAGAAAGCAGCAATCAACTAACCCAGCAAATCTCCACACTCCCTCAATAACTTAACTAGACCATCAATCCGCATAAAACCCTAATATTCTAATCCAACCTCAAATCCAACACTAAAAATAATCGAAAAATCCACTCAACAGTCCATCCAAACCGCAGCTCCCTCCAAAATCTCATGCATCTACCTGCGTCTTCGATCAGCTCCGCTCTCTCAAGTCTCTCGCCCTGCGAGCCGACAATCGCTTTACGACTAACGAATTTACGACCCCTTTCGCCAACCTGTTCCCAAGTGGGCACAAGTGCGCTGCAGTGTCACGACCCGCAGTGACAATTTCGCCATCCCTCGGATCCACACCCACCCACTCGAACCCTCGTCTCAACCTTATGCGACAAATCGGACGCGCGGGCCAAGTACTCGGCACCGCGCATATATATATATACGTGCAAGAGCGGCCAGTGCAGGTACCATAATTATACACCTGTAGAGTGCGGTGCGCCCCGAGGCGGACGTGATTTACTTTTCGGCGAAAAAGGTGCTCTCTGCGCAAGCGCAAACGCCCACGCGTTCCGTTATACCGTTATAATTTAGGCAGCCCTTCGCTCTCTTGCTCTCCTTTCTTTTTTTATACGTGTGTATATTGTTTGTGCGCCCGACTCGCTTTTGGGAGATGCGCGATATCGGCGAATTTATTATGCGCAAGCGGCCGGTAGTGCATCGAAACAAAGAGCCGCAATGCCGGTTCTCTGGTCCACAGCCGTGAGGTGCGTGGAGCAGGCATTGTGCGAGAGGATGCTGCATAAAATCGTGATTACTTAATTTTTAGAGAGGAGGTATTGTGTGCCAATTTTTCGGATATAAGAGGATGCAGTTTCGGGAATGGGGGGTATTATGGATGCGGGCACTTTTGGGTGGATCGGGAGGCGATTCGGTGCCGGAACGCCTAATGGCATCGGGCAGGTATAAATATATTTTGGGCAACGGACGTGGGGGCAAGGGAGGTGTAAGAAAAAAGTATATTGGTTGTTTTCACTTTGTCATACTTTTTATTGCTTTGAAGTAATGAATGCGAGTGCGTGTATTATTATATTTTAAAATTATTTCAACGTGAGCTACTTTCTCGTTTTACGCTGTAATTTATCAAGCTCTTATTAAGCAGTAACTTCTCCTCGGCCTCAAATTAATCCGACGCACAAAGTCGATCTTATTTACAACATCGTGTTATTTCCGATTTCCCGATCTCTGCTCGCTCCTCCGAAAGAGCACATAAACGACCACCAAAAACACACCGGCGCCTTAAATAAGCTTTTCGTGAAACTCACGTTTGCATAACAGTCGATCGTGAATCTCGAGCGATCGCTAATGATCGGGCCGAAATCAAGTTCGTAAAAAGCCACGAGCTCTACTTTCTCTACTTGCTCTCCCGAATGAAAGATAAGGAGCGACGTGTAAGAGCGCACGAAATGAGTTTCCCGAGGCTCTTTATAAACATGCTCGGTGGGTCATTAATTGCACCGGCACGTGGCCAAAGGAGACAGTCGATTATGAATGCGCGCCGCTGAGGTTACGAGGCGTCGTTTCCAATTTTACGTTTGGAGAGGCTGGGTCTTGTGGAGGATGATTGAGGACGGCATAATTAGCTTGATTATTCTGTAATTAATAAAGAGATATATTTCGGAGAGGACTTGAATGATGTGGAAGAGGTTTTTAGGTGTGTATGATGTCATTTATTGCATGTTTCAATAGTGGTTTTATGAAGACAATATTGATTGATTATTACTGCAATATTGATGTAATACTATATTGATATTACTTAAAAAAAAATATCTCTAAAAGAAGATTCAACTGTCAAACCGAACAATAAACCAAAACCTAATTTCCAAACCATCACCAGAGTCAGACCCTCAAACCCCAATAACCAGCATCCCTCAAAAATCTCTTTGAAATCAGGCCGAAATCTTGCGTCTTCAAACCCCGCCGCAACTCGTGCAGATCGCGCAAATCCGTGCATCGAGCCCCAGCTCGCAAAGAATAAAGCTAAAACCAGCGCAAACAAAACGTCGTAATGCGCTTTGCGCGCAAGAGTCCCTCTCTGCGGTCGCTCTGCACTTGTCTGACGCTAGGAGCTCGGTTTATTACCGCTGGCCTCGAGAGCGGCGCGCGGATTTGCTCGTTTTTGGACTTGCGACTCAGCGGGACGTCAGCGAGAGAGAAGGACAAAGGTTGAGAGCAGGAATTCGTCAGGTCGCGTAGTAGTGAAAGCTGATTATGCGTAATCGGGGTGTATATGTAGGTACGGGAAGTTTGCACTGGTTGGCAGGGCTGGGAGTGCGAGATTAGGAGTTATCTTGATTTGGGTGGATGAGAGGGGGATTGAGGATGGGCGTAAGATGGAATGAAAACTTTGGATTTGGGTGGGTAATACGGGTGGATTGTTTTCATAGGTCTTTAACTTTTTTTTAATGTTTGGTTTGTAGAAAATGTGGTCACTAGGACTGATTAAAATATTTTTTATCAATTCATTCTTTTTATGAAGTTTGGATCGTTTAAACATTTCAGTTAGTCATATTAAACTAACATGATATAAAACTACTTCTAAATTCAAATAACCATAAATTGTTACAAGACAGGACTACTTTTAAAATCCTATCGATCGGCTAAAAAATTATCGACATATGCCGCGCGCGACCCCGAGAAATCCATCCTAATCCGTCGCGTTTAAAAAGTTAATGTGTCCTCTCCCCATCCCTCCCGTCTGAATTTCAATACCCGAAAAAGCAGCTCACCCCAAAAAAGATAAAACCCAAAGCGTTGCGCATAGCCACATTATCCACGTGCATAGGCATCCATACACCCAAAAAAGAGGGGGGAGGAAGAATTTGGCCTTTGAAAAGGTAGCCGAGACCACACGGGATTTAAACTGCGCGCGGCTCGACGAAATATCGATTTTCAACTTGACTGGCTCTCTCGCAAGCGCACGAGCCGCATCTGTCGCGCGCGTTTATACACACGCGCGTGCGTTTTATTATATGCACGCGTGCGCGCAGGTTGCGCTGCCAGGCGACACGGGGGATATTGAATTTAAGCGTGGCTTAGCACGAGGACGCTTCGTTTATCTGATTATTCGTGTATGGACGGAGATCGGTTTTCCCGAATTTTTCGGGGATCGCAAGATCGGTAGTGGATTTTGGTTTCGCAATGGGGTTTATTCTTTGGTGGAAAAATATGCTTGGTTGCTTGGAAAAATCAGGAATTGTGCAGTTCTTTGAATGGAGGGAATAACAGTACTGAATGCCAAAGATCGGTTGAATTGATTTGAAATGCATTTTGAATTATAAATAATTTTAAAGGTTTTAATAGTTTAGTAAAAATAATTTTGTATGCAAAACTATGTAACTGTACAACGTTGCCGAACACGCATCAAAAAATTCCCAGCTATAAAATTTAATGTCCATCACAACAATGCACGCGTGTCACTCCGCTCGTCGACGCCATCCATACCGATCGCCGTCTAAAAAACGGCCCGGTAAAGCCTTTGTCGAAGCACCTTTCCTAGAACGCATCAACAGGCGGAAAAATTCCGAGTTATTATTCCAACGAAGCCACTCACCAGACGCCGACGCAAAATATATCGGCTAGCGTATCTGCGGGCGCCGAAAATCGGTAATCCCGAGCACGTATATCGACGCGACCTTGCCAACTATCGCCTATCTCTCCCGCGCATACTCTTAAGCTTCTCCTCTCCACTTTTTCTCCTCTCTCAAACCTATACATCGAGAATAACGCGCGCGCCTCGGGGTGGCCAGAACGCGAGCTCTCCCGATGTGTGTACGTATATATATATGTATAAATCTGCCCGGCCCGTGCCAGCTGCCAAGTGCGCGCGTGCGCAATTCGCGCATGTATATACATAACCTGCTGCGGCCGCTGTCACCTGCGTACATACGCGCCGTTCACCGATTTTGCCTGCGACTCGGCTTTTTTTTCTTTCTTCGGTACCCCGGCTCTCTTTTTTTCCTCACGGGCATAATGTACCTCGCCCGTGCAAAAAGGCAGGATTTCGAATTTTTCAGATGTTTGAGGGACGTGGATGTAAGGCTTCCATTTTTTTAACGACCTTATCTCGCTCGGCCGCTCGGGTTTTGCCTTTTTTAAAAAAGGGTGTTTGGGGAGCCGCCGTGATGCTTATGTTACAAAATCGTCAACTTCGAGGTGCGCACACGCACACCTGGCCCAGGGCTTTTCGCCTGTTGATGTTGGATATGTACCGTTAACCGAGAGTGCGATCCATCATTATTATACTGTGCTAATCTAAGTGACTTTAGATTCCGGGATGATTTTTGTATCGGTAAGATGTTGATTTAATATTGGATCAATATTGCGTAAATATTGTGACAATCTTGAGTTGATATCAGATTGATATCAGTGGTTATATCGTAGGATTAATTCTTTTTATTTTGGTACTTTATATATCATAATTATTTTATTATAAACAATTGTGATTCATAGCCACTTTAGACAATTTCTATTTATTATTACATTTAATATTTAGGTCAGATCACAACCAAATTAACCACCCACTAGAAAAATCCAGAATCTGTCTCTGAAAACCCATCAATGATCACAGAATCACACCGCCGAAAGCCGAACCCTAATTCCCCCATCCTCTACTCCTAAATCAACCTCTAAACACCTCTGATCAACTCCTAATAACTCACAAATTACCAATCGATTCCTCTAAATCCGACGTTTCGCCCGAAATTCCACCGATCACCGAAAAACAGACCTAATCCACGCTTTCGGAACAACGCATTAAAATCATCGGCGTATATTGATTCACGATGTCGGGGAGAGAGAGAGCCAAGGCCCGCCGTCGCGATAGCCATGAGAGGCGGCAGCTGCGATAGCGGGGTAATTGCAGGTAGCCAGAGAGCAGCCCGCATCTCGCTCGTTTTCGATCTTGGCGCGCGGCTCGTGCGCACCTTTTGCCGCTCGGTCTGCTTTTTTCTTTGGCTCCGGGATTCGGAGCTTCTAGAATGGAGTAAACGTCGCTTGAGACGGTGAGGAATATAAGGTATTGTTGACGTTGCTGATGGTGAGGGTCGAGGTGATGCGTCTTAGTTGGGATGTTGGGTGACGTTTACGATCGTGTAATAAGGTGGGGTTGCGAGTATCTAACGGTCGAATCCTAATTTAATGATTATAGTGATAGACTATGTAAAAAAAGAAATTATTACTAAAGATAATTTAGTAATAATTATAATGTAAAAATCAAATAAATGAACTATTTTTTCATTTACTTTATTTATCCTATACCTGTGTCATGTCTAAGGACTATTTAATTTTATGTTAATAGGCTTAGCTCATTCTCAAACTGACTATTAATTATGCACTGTATACTCTACTGACTGCTAGAAGAATGTTTCTTGAATGGACCAATTTCTTTTCACGAATCACCCGTAAATCGAAAAACCCTTTTAATACACCGAAATCTTCTTAAAGAAGACTTTTTCAAACTCTAAAAGAAAGTTTTGCCTAATAGGCTTACAACTGCAATAGAAAGTTTTCTCAAGCCTAGTCTAAGTACATCAGCTTCCGTCAGAAGACACTAGCCAATTCTACAAAGGATTACTACACAGAATCACCTAATTCATTACATTACAATCATTCCAAATCCATTATCTTCCAGAAAATATCCCTATTCTTCGTAAAACAATATTTTTAAATACCAACAAAAATTTACTTTCCAAAATCGCGACCGATATAATAACCCTTCCAATACTTCTATCCCATGCCTTCAATTTCCTAAGCTCGTTATGCAGCTCATCCAAAAGTCTCCGGCCACGCTATCCTCAGGCCAGTCTATCAACTCTCCAGCCTTGACCACACATCTCCGTCTCCATTCTTCTCTCCTTCCTCCTCGTCAATTTCACTTCTCTCTCTCTCTCTCTTTCTCTCGTTTTCTGCAATAAATACGCCCTTAATTGACTGTCGATTCGGCCGCTCGGGCCTTTTTGTCGCTCCGCTCCTTTTGTCTCGTGTCCCTATTTTTACCATAAAACACACGCGTAATGCGTCCGGGCACGAGGCGCAGATTAAATTTACGGCCGACTGAGATTTTGCTAAATGCAAAAATTGAATAAGCCTCATAAGTGGATGTACTTGATGCAAATTAAGTTTTAATTTAGAGCTCGGTGAACGATGAGTGTCAGGCGAGGTTGAAGTGATGCTGGTTGGTTATGTATTCCGAACGGAAAATTATCAGCCGATGGATTGTTCGTTTCGTAATGTGGCAAATTAATTGATTCGATTAATTTTTCCTAATTAGAGCCCAAAATATTTTCAACGAAAACGAATTTCAACGATTTAAGCAAATGTATGTATGAGCCTATCCCTCGATTCCGAATACAAATTATCATCCTCTCGGCGTCTATCTTCATCATAATGGAAAACAAATCACCGCTGCCGTAACCGCAGGATTTTACAGCTCTCGGAAATTCTAATCAAACGTACACACGTGCGCTCGCGTGCGGGCCCCGAAAAACACGCATTTATTAAGAAGCTTTTAGGCGGCCTCCGCTTAAAGGGGATATTAGCGTTTTATAGCGGCGGCCTCGCGCTGTTTGCTCTATCTAACTGTAAAAACCCGTGCGTATCGGCTCTGCGCGGCTAACGGCGGGCCGGGCCCTTAATTAGCAAGTGATAAGGGTCACTGTTTGCTCGAGCCGAGGTAAGAAAGAAAGGTAGATTCTTTGGCAGTAGAGACTGTTGCGCTTAGAAATTTGTACTTTCGCGATAGAGGAGAGAGGTGAGAGAGGTAAACAAAGGTGTAACCTGTTTTACAATGAGGTTGTTTAGTGTATGGTTTCTTTTTGGCTGTGGGTATGTGGCGTAATAAATGTATCATTGTTTTTTTATGAGTGTTGGTGTTTGCGTTGGTGATTTGTGCGGGAATTCATACGTGTTTGGATTTAGTTCTTATCCAGGTTTCGTTTCGAATTTTTTAAAAAGGTAAACACGGATATTAAATATGGAAGCAATATTTTACCTTATCGGAAGACTAATTTTTACTACGATATATATTACGAAGGCAATAATAGAAAAAAATATTGATATAGCATTATTGCAATATTTTTTTAATATTTAAAAAACACAATATTATCAAGCAATAAATTCAAAAGAGCAATCTTAAATAATTCAAACACATCAATCCCCATTAACCAAAAATCAAATTCCCCCTCCACAAAAAAAAATCTCAAAAGCCCACCAATCTCCCAAAAAAAATCCCCCATATCAGCGCTCTCGAATCTCTCATCCTCCACTTAATAATCAAGGCGTCCCTCGCAAACAGCTCGTCCCGAATCAAAGAACAAACACACGCGTCCCAATATCGCTCCAATTCCGCCTACCCATAAAGCTGTTCAAACAGAGTTGTCACTGTCTCCTGTCTTCCCCAAACTCTCCCCGGAAAAAAAGACGCTCCGTCGCTCCGAAAAAGCGGAGAAAACAAAGCTGCCGTCGCGCGCGCGCGTATAAATCGGTAGCACGCTCCAAGCGCGCGCGCGCTCGGCGCGGCGCCCCGCGGTATATAAGCGAAGGAGAGAAAAAAAAGGGCCAGGAACGATTCCGCGCTGGGGCCGGTAAATTTTGCGGCCGCTCCACCTGCCCGCAGTCGAGGGAGATACATAAAGATACAGAGAGGAGGGGGGCGATGATGAAAAAATTTCTGCCGTTCCATACTAATTACGCGGAATTTCGGAGGGCGAAGATTTCGGAGGCAGCGAGAGCGGGCTTTGACACATTCTTTGCTGAGCTTCCGAAAGTAGCTCGATATTTTTCGCGGCTCTTTTTCTGCGTGGCTGGTGGTGATTTAATGCTAGTGACTGATAAAAGATGCTGTATGTAGTTTTAGCGGATTAAAAGATTTAACCAAGTTAATGTGAGAACTATATCTATGTTGCGGAAACGATCTAACCTCAAAAAAATTTTGTAAATATTACCGATTTCAGAAGTTACTTGAGTTCTATTTTGTAATTGACAAATTACGTTTTTGATATAAAAAAATAAATTCCTTAGATTTTTAAGTCTTCTACTATTCTGCTAATTTTAATCATAAGGAAGTAGATTTAAAAAATCGAGAAACTTTGTTAACTAAAAACGTAATTTGTAAACTACAAAATCAAATCTAATCTAACCTCTAGACATCTTTTGCCAAATCCTTATACATCAACATAAACGTCACTCCTTCACTTTCATCAAAATTTATTCCTTAACTCTCCTCCTGCATCCTTTGTCTCCATATCTCCACAACCTTACACTATATACCTTCTCAGCAAGCTCGCAGTCGCGTGGCTTCTCCAACTCGCGCGCGCGCGCCCGCATATATCCCAGATGCGCCTAGATAACAGACGCCCTCGCTGTTTTGAAATTTAATACGCGCGGGGCGCCGGTACTCTAGATCCGATCTCTCCCCGCAAGGTGGCCCATTTCTCAAACTTTTCTCTCCCCCCGTTTTTTTCGGGCTATGAGCGGGTGGAATGGGAGTCGAGAGGCCAGTGTTGGTTTTTGAATAACGATGAGGGAGCCTTTATTTACATGCTATTACTGCCATTATGGATGCGTAAATTTCGAGAGTAGAGATAAGCGGGATTTTTTGCCGATGCAACGCGCGGTAGATCGGTGAAAAAAGCAGGCGGATCAGAGGAGAGATTGGGGAGAAGATGGGCGGCGGCTGATAGGGACTGTTTATGCGACTATTTTTGCTTGTTATGTTTAGTCGGAGAGTTGCTTTGGGAGACGAAAGGATAATGTTTGTTGTTGGTACAAGGTACTAGAAAATTTAGTTGCGTTGATATGTAACTACTTATAATGACTAATACTTTTTCATAGTTAGAAAGCTAGTATAAATTTTTTAATATTATCTTGATATTAATATATTATTTCCATGATATTCATGTAATATTACCATGATATTCATGTAATATTACCATGATGTTCATGCAATATAACCATGATATTCATGCAATATTATTTTGATATTACTATATAATATTACCATGATATTCATGCAATATTATTTTGATATTACTGTAATATTACCATGATATTCATGTAATATTATCTTGATATTACTATAATATTACCATGATATTCATGCAAAATTATCTTGATATTACTATAATATTATCATGATTGATATTCATGTAATCTTGATATTACTATGATATTCATGCAATATTATCATGATATTCATGTAATCTTGATATTACTATGATATTCATGCAATATTATCTTGATATTACTATAATATTACCATGATACTCATGTAATATTACGGCAATATCACTGCATTACTACAAAATTATGCATAGAATGATCAAATGTACTATCATAAAGTAATAATTGTCCCATACCCACGAAAATCCTTAGTTTTAAAAAAGTACTGTAATTTCTTCATTATCGCCTCATCAGTCGACCAATCTCTGATTACAGTACAAAATTACCCCAAGCTCAGAGACTCGGAATTACTTAAACCAACTGCAAAGCCCTCGTCGACATTGTTTTTGCTCCTCCCAGCCCTCGCTCCGAAATTACACCAGCCGCGTATATACATCTTTAAAAGCGCATCATATCCGCGCCGAGCGGAACAAACGGCTCGCAGCCGGCAATTAATAACCCAGCACCTCCCGAATTTTAATAATTTCGTTAAGCAGAGAGCGAGAGAGAGAGCGACAAGTCTTAATCACGCCAAGATTAAAAACACACTCGGCCGATTCCCGGTACAATTACGCAAGGGCCCGCAAGTTGCGTAAGCCCTCTCCGCGACGTCATTAAACGTCATTACCCGACAAAAAAGCCCGATGCACGCGAGGCTATATATACACCCGTGCGCATAAGCACACCGCGAGGACCGAAAAATTTTTCATCGTCCTTCGAGCCGGCTTCTTCCTATATATACATACACACTCGCAGTCCCCCCAAAGTCAGATCGCAGGTGACAAGTCCGGTGGTCCCGGCTCGACTGAGCTGCAGCTGTGTATTGGTATATACGCATATACACTCGCGCTCGGCCTTCGCCGATGCACTTTTCGGGGAGTTCTAAGACGGGCTAATTGATATACGGATTTTTGATTCGCGTGATTTTTCAGCGGGTGCTTTGATTCGCAAGCAAATTGGACGATTCCGGCCGAATTGCCGACGTCGTTATAAAGGCCTGATTAGCTTCGATCTGGGGAGCCGAGCTGTGGGGGCTTAGATGCGGTGAGATAAGTTGGCTGGGAGGATGTAAATTGAGGAGGTTTATTGAAGCTCGGTTGAGGATGGGGGCTTTAAAGGGTTCTAATCGGAAATTTCGAGAGTGCAGTAAATGTCTGCATTTAGGGACAGTGTGTAAAGGTAGCGACGTTGTAAAAGTCATTTACGGCTGGGTAATTTTTACAAGCGGATCGTTTCGATCTAACTTCGATAGCGATACTTTTTCAAAGTCGTTGGGACACGATTAGCGAATAACGATAATATAATTGCTCCTCTCCAAACCTGCCAGTGATAAAACACAGAAGAAAGTGCACATCTGAACCAAACAGATCACTTACACACATCTCTCTTAACAGTCGCAATTGAATCTTACGCAACTCGCAGCTCCAAATCGTAAATCCAACACCGCGCGCACCTCTCTAATTTTATCTCCCTCTCCTTATACCACTTAGCCTTCCTTTTTATTCCCCCCCTCATTCCTCCTCTTACACTTTTACATACATCCAGGCAGCAGCAGCCGCCTCAGCATCAGGCTCTCCTTCACATTGTTTTTCCTTTTTTTTCAGCTGCCCGTCGGTGGCACTCGGCTCCGAAAACGCGCGCCGCGCACGTGCTCTTTACGCATTAACGTGTATATATACGCGTGTGTGCGTTTCTTTTTCTTTTTTTCATCTTCGAGGCGCAGAGAGAGAGAGAGAGAGAAGAGAAAGAGGAGAAAAAGGAGCTGGAAGTGTGGCGTATACACACGGGAGGATGGCGATACGCGCGCGCGCGTGCGTAAGTAATGAGGATTCTGATTATGTTTCGCAGTAATTATATTGGCTTTTATCTCTGGGCGTTGGATGAGTTTGAACGAGAGTTTGTGCTTGATGAAAAAGATTTTTTATGATTCTAATATAAGTGTAATATCTATAATGTATTGTAATGTAGCCCCGAATTTACAGTCAGTATTTTAAGACGATGAAACATGTAACGTTCCAGCAATCCCTAACCATCGATCAAAATTCTTCAAAATCACCTAGAAAAAAACCATCCTCTCCCTCCTCCAACCACCAGCTCTCACATCCACCCCAAGAAAGCCAGCACAAAACCCATATCCACCATAGCAACGAAAAATAGGATTACAGCTCCGAGGCTCCAGAAAGGCGAGCGGGGAGAAAGACCTAGACCTTCCTAAAAGCGAGAGGAGAGAGCTGTAAAGTGTGCGGAGCGCGTGCGCCGCTGCAGCTGCCACGCGCCGACGTGTGCGTGTGTAAGGGTATGTGTGAGTGTATAAGGCGGAAGGTGGGGACGACGATAGCGCCTTAAAGCGCCTTTTTTCTTACGCGTGTGTGGGTTTCTTTATGCGCCCGTATCTTAGATGTATAAACGCCGACTGGGATCTGGATGGAGAGATATGGCTCTCTCTGTGTGTGCTGGAAGGTTTTTCGGTTAGAGGATGGTGGTTGCTTTCTAGGTTCGGCGATGCTATTTTTCGCTGTCGTTAAAACGATTATTTACAGAAAATTATTGTGTCGAGGGGGATAATATCGATTTTTGAATACGGCAACAACTCTTCGGAATCAAAAAAATAATCACGCCCAAAAAACTACGAAATTAAGTACTAAAATCCTACCATCCTCAAATTTTTCCCCCCAACATATTCAAATCCGGCGAAATCGCCTCTACCGCCCATCTAGCTCGCTAAAACAAACACGCCCGGCTGCTAAAACATTCGAAAAACCAACTCTCCCTATCCCCTACACCAAATTACACCTGTTTGTTTCTAATTCGGCAAGCGTGGCGCATCGCGTCCTCATTATGCGCCGGTCTAAAACAAAAAAAAACCTTACCGATCTCCCTTGACCGATCGATATATATTCCCTGGGCGCAAAAAAAAGGAGCCAGCTAGAATCCGCCTTCTTGCCACGCGATATGCAAATGCGCGCGCCTAGGCGCGTGCGGCTCTTTAGCGAGACGCCGAGAACTTAATAAAGCCCTGTTCTTTTTGTGCGCGCTTACGTCGCGGAGATTTTTATGTTAAGTGGCCTTTCGTGGAAGCCGAATCAATTTGACGTCTTACTCTAATTAAGGTTTAGCATAATAGAGACGCTAGGAGTCTGCGGTGGGCCGGTGCGTGTCGTTCTTCTGTCGATGGCTGGACGGTGTACTGATTTAGACGTGAAGTTTTTGCGGTTGATTGGTTGGGTTGCGAATCGGCATGTGCTAATTGTTGGATGGAGGAATGGATTTTTGAGCAATGGTTGTATGCTGTTAGATTGCTTTTTATGAAGCGTGAAATTCAGTGAAAATGCAAGTTTAACCTTAGGTAGATAAATGTTATCGTTTGAGTTATATATGATCGGTTGTGCGTCTTAAATTTTGTGTAACTTTAATTTATTCTAAACGTGAATTTTTAGTGAAAAACTTAATATTTTGAATTTTGTTTGCTGCAAGGCCTATTTATACAATATTTTAAGAGGCAAATCGAATTTCAATAGAAATGATCATTTAATTGCAGTTAATTCAAATAGATGGTTAGGACGTACAACAAAAATTAGACAATGATATGCAATGCTTTACAAAAAATCAGATTCTCAATAATTTCAATTAGATCTGAAAACATCTTTATTGACATATTATATAAAAATTTCAAAAAGAGACAAGCTCTTATATCCATGAAAATCTTGTAATTAAAAGAAAATAAACTTGAGAAAAACTTAATTAGAGTCAAATCAAAATGATTGTTTAATCATTTCATACAGTTATAGATACGATTATAAATTTTGTGTCTATTAAATGGGACTGACTTTATCTTATTTGTATTAATACTTGAGCCAAACAAAATAAAACTGGTACAAGTAGCCCAATCTCCCTCCCGAAAATTTAAATAATACACCCTTCCCTCCAAAAACTCAAATTTCACGCACTCGCGCTCCAAAAACCGCCCAGTCCTCCAAAGTCCTACGAAAATCGCGTCCCCCGTACGCGCAAAATTCGTACTTCCACGCCGATTTACTTAAGCACCCCGACAAACCGGTTAGCCGCTCGGTCGGGCCAACCTCCGCGCGATACACTGCACCTTCAATGTATAAAAAAAGAAAGAAATCAAGCATTCGCAGTAATTAGAAGCTCGTCGCCGTCCGCTAAATTACGTCTGCGCGCGGGCACACGCGACTACATCATTTTCTGCGTCAGTGCGCGGCGCAGGCCAAGTTTCAGCTGTCACCGGCCGAGAGATCGGTATCGTCGCGATCCGGTAGCAACGAGGCGCATGCGCGAAAAAAGCCAGAAGCGAGCGACTTTCGGGAGAGAGATGCAGGCACGCGAGAGGCTCGATCGCATCTTGGACGATGTGTCCGTTTTTTCGAAAATTTTCGGCCGCTTATCTCGCGCTGATCGGTATATAAGCGCGCGGACCCGCCGCGAGTTTTGGATGCTCCGCGTTGTTTACGTGGAAAAAATTAATTTCTTAATGTCCGTGGTAGTTAAGTAATGACTGGGACGTTGTTGTTGACGGTGTAATTATGAAGTTTGGCATGTGCGAGGGAATTTTGAGTGCGCCGGTGATTGGAAAATTCTGGAATCGTTGGGAATCGGTGGTCTTTCGCGATCGGTTTGAAATATCGATTGATTTATTTGGATATTTTATCATTTCGCGCCGATCGGAGTTATTTTAATCCCATTTTTCAAGATTTACATCTGAAGCGCAAACCAGTTTAAGAATCGGCATTAAATTGTTTATCCTCGTAATAATTTTTCGCTAATAAATAACTTGGCTCTCGGCAAAATGCATATTCCCCGTGCTCCACGATCATAAAACAATAAACCCTTTAGAAAAAAACCCAAATCCATCCACATCACAATCCAATCGATCAAAAACCATCCTCCTCAAATTCACACCACACCGCCAAACCATACCGATCGCTCACACCCAAAAACCCCACCTCAACCTTCCCAATTTCCAAAAATCAAGCTCCGATTCCCCGAACTGCCACTCTCACTTTTCCCCCTACGTACACACATCGGCATCGAGTAAAAAGAAAAGGCCGTCAGCTCTCTCCAATTTATATACACACAGACTCGCGCGATCGAACCGCTCTCAAGGTGAAGGAACCAGAGAAGCGCGCGAGCGAGTAGTAGGGGACCGCCGGCGCGTGGCTCGCTCGCGCGCGCGCGAGCTGGACCCTCGTATCTTTTTGGTCGAGCCGAGCGGGAATTCGGATTTACATACGCGCTTGCGGCTGCAGCCGGAGAGATGTCGAACCTGTGTACCAGGCTGCTTTTGAGATGTAGAGCGAGTCTTTAAATAGAGGAGCTTGTTAATGAGGAGGTTTTTTAGGGATGTTGAGGACGAGCTGGTACATGGGTGAGAGAGAGTTTTTTGGGGAGGTGGATGCGGGTTTAGGTGTTTGAGAGGTTGTTTAGTCGTTTGTTCTATGTGGCTGTGTATTTTTTTGTTGAGCTGGGTTTAGTAATTGAGTAAATTGTATGCTTTATAAATTCATGATGGTAACTTGAGAAGTTGTGAGATATCGATTTAAATGTCGTATTGAAAGTTTATTAATGAGACTAGTTTTCGAGGTTTATTGGGTGATTCATAATTCTGCTTTAGCTACTTGCGTGCGCGCATTTAAATCATGGCTTAATGGAGATACCATTATACACTTTTTAATTTGTCTGCCTTTGCTTCTCCTCGCAGAGCTGTTGAAATATTATAGAAAAGGAAAGCATGATTACTTGATTCGATCTAAGACAAAGTGTAACATGTTAAAGTTATTAACTTCTTCTTTTATTTATATTTAATTCATGTTTTAGCATAAATGTCACATTTTTAATGGCTTTTCACGTTACAGATAACGTCTCAAAAATGGCATCAAGCCCGGGCACCTTACGAAACGCAGCTATAAATAAAAATTCAGCCCCCGGTAATTTATTGATATATAATGATCTGATAAGTTTGTAAAATTGATCGATGCCGCCTGAAAATTATTTATTCAGAAAACGTAAAAAAAAAGAAAAAAAATTAAAATAAGAAAAACCCCACTCCCCGAAACACCTGATTTAGTTTCCCGTTATAACTTCCAAACAGGTGTTACGTTGAGGCAATAAAATTTGGCGCGCGTATTCGCGCTGATGATTAAATTAAAATAAAAACTGCGCCCCTGCGCGCGCGAGCGCTCGTATCGCGGCGAACATCTTCAGCAGCTAAATCTCATTAACTCTGCCATTGACAATTTTCATGCTCCGGCGAAAAATTGCCCCTTTATCCGTAAGAAATTTATACGCTTAATTAGTTTGACTCATCGGCTCACTGTTTGATCTGATAACGTTTTCGAGAGTAGAGCATCAATATTGCCTCCCTTAAAATATTATTTCAATACTTTATCTTTTACGCAACATTTAAATAAGTTAAGCTTTGAATATCAAAAATAATTCAATGTACTTCCTCCAAATATCCCCCGCCACCGAAAAACCCAATCCCTCCACATTCACCCATCTCACAAAGCGTCCCCAAACCTCCCCCCTCCTCCTCCCTCCGATCGATTATACGAATTCAAAGAGACCGGAGGAGAGCCAGGCATAAAAGTTGCGCATAATATAAATTCATAAATCATCGCCGCCGCCACTCGCTTGCGCTTATATATACGTATAAAAATGCGGCAGATGCTGGCGCACTTGTTTGATCGGTGTCTTCTTCGCCATTAAGCCTGGCGCGAGCGAAGGGAGAGATCGGTGACGCGCGCGCGCGCGCGCCAGGAAGAGAAGAAGCACCTGCCCCCGGGAGTGGCGCGCGCGAGCGGGTCTTTTGGTGGAGCCGATGATGACGAGGATGGATGTAGGTAGCTTTCTGGATTATTTTTTTATTTTTTGTAACGTACTTTTGAGTTTGGGTGGTAGTTTTCGGGGACCGGATCGAGATCAAAATATTGATGGTCAAATTGCTTTTCGGTAGTAATTTGACGGCGGATTTGTTTTGAACGATGAGATTGAGATTGTAAATAATTTAGGGTAAGCAATAAATTGTTTATGTTTTTTATTGATTTTAATTTAATCTATTATAATATACCGTTCGATTTTCATATGAAATATTGATGTTTTGAAATTTCAATATTGGTACCAATAACTACTTAAAGAAGAAGAAGAAATTTCAATATTACAATATTGTAGCAATGTTGTTATTTAAAGAAATGTTACACCTCCACTTAAATTAAAAGTCCAATATCTAAACACCTGCCATAAATTCTAAAAAAAAAACAATTTTACTACAATCCGTCATTCCTATAAACCACATCATCAACGCTCCCTTAAAACCAGCCCACAATCAATAAAACATTTTCCAAAAATTAGCCCCTCCAGAAATTATGCAAACCCACGTCAAGCTTTATCCAACATCTACCGATTCCCTCATACACCTGCCTCCCTTTCAAAAAGCCCAAAAACCACAGACTCTTTTAAAAGGGGCGCGGAAAGCCGGCGCGCGCTCGACCGCCGTTTGGAAAATTGCTCCTCTTCTGCCGGCCATAATAAATGGCGACGAAGTGGCCGTCGTCGTCGAGATCGGAGCAGGTTGCCGCTCTCGTGCCTTTTAAAAGAAGGCGGAATCTCCTGCGGCACGCCGCCGGCCCATTATGCAATCGCCTGGCAATTTGAAGGGGGATTTTCGGCTCGCTTTAATTTTTCACTTAATTGACGTGTCGCCGGGACGCGCGCGCGCCGCAGCGAAAGCGGCTTATATGCGAGAGGAGCGCGCGGAAGCTCGAGTCTGTGTATGTATTGAAAATTACGGATGTCGCCTCTTACCGCTGGATTCTCCTCGGCTGGGTATGCGTAATTGCGCGGACGGGCCGATTTATCGCTGAGAGCGGGATGAGAGGTAGTTTTTGGGGGATTTTTGGAGGGAGGTGGGGTTTTCTTTTGGGATTTTGGGAGGTTGTGGAAAGGAATGTTGAGGTGGTGTAATACAAAGATGTAAAATATGTAGTAATAATGCGAATCTTTGTATATCGAATATTGAGCATAAAAAAATTTTGAGAAAAATGTCAGACACAATTAAATGAAAAAATGTTCGTTTAATTTAGTCTTTTATATTCGCGCGAGTTGTCCAAAGAAATACAAAATTTTTTTACCTTGTTAAAAATTTTTACACGTCACTTGGCCTATAAAGCCCATGTTTCTGTATTTCATATAATAAATTCTACAAAACTCGTATTTATTAAGATATCAAAATTATAATTGCTACAAGATAAGTTCAGCGGGTATCGGCTAATTAAACTCTCTTGATTAAACTATTTTCCAGCAATGCTTATAGTTTTGTAACATTATAATACGCGCAAAAAGCAAGGACAACTGCTTTTCGAAACGCCCAGAATTAATAACATTGCGTTAAAACGACAAACGCCGCCGTGACAACCAAGTTCCGGTGCTGCCTCAAAAAATTTATCCACAGAATTTAACTGATTGAATTCACATAAACAAGCCGAACCAATCCTTACAAATCACAAAAAACATCCTTAATATAAAAGAAAAAAATCACTTTATCAATTTCCTTTTCCACTCTCAAAAGAAACAACCACCCGGCGAGTTCAGTAACACGGCCTTGTCCGACCTAGTGCCGCGGCAGACTAGCGCTAGACGCGCGCCTAGAAGACCGGTCCGCGAGAAAAGAGAGGAAAAAGCTCGCTCACTCGGACAGTGGGTTAGAGGAGCGCGAGTGCACGGCTGTTGCGGCCGTCGCCGTTGTAGCCGTCACCTTGGCAATTGGAGGAGAGAGAAACGCGCGTCCTCGTGCCCGCACGCCGTGCACGCGCCGATGTCAATGCCCGTGCGAAGGTACACGGAGCTTTCTTCGGCGAGTGTTTTTATGCTTGACGAAATAGGATATAGTAGGTATTATTTATGCGGGTGATTGATAAGTTATGGGAATGAGTGCGTTTATTTTTAATTTTCGAAGTAAATAAGCTTTGGTCTAGTTTGATAATAGATTGGCAAACGCCACCTAGCGGAAGAAACTAAATTTCGAACGTTTAAGGATAAAATCGACATTTGCCACCAATTAACAGTTTAATACATTGATATAAATCGACTTTCCTTGCTCGCTGCAATCGTTAACCAAATTTTTCAGATCCACATTTAAATCTTATCGTCACTCGGGCATTGGAACTATTTCTTTGCTTTTGTCTCCTCCGCTTCGGCTTTAATTATGCACGCTGAATCAGCTCGCATCGGGCGATTATCAGCCGATAGTCAGAGAAACAAAAAGCACTATCGGCAGCAATTTACCAGCAAAATTCGGCCGATTAATCACGGCGGCGGCCTTATTCTCAATCACGCTGCGCCGGCCAAGGATAACAAATTAATGAAGTCATCCGTACAAACGGCCAATCGTCCGGCGATCGGGTAAACTCGTTTACCCGCAGCTTCGCCACAAAAACACTACCCAGACACAGGAGAAAATTGCGGAATCCCAGCCTGGAATCCTCCCTGTAGCAACATCGTCCAGAAGATTCGTCGCATGCAAAACAGCCGACTCTCCCGTCCCTCTCTTTCTTTCTCGACTTTTCTATTTCTTCAATATTGATGATGCGGGTCGGCGCGAGGATATATACACGCGCGAAACGACCCCGCAGAAACGACTTCCAAGAGGCCTACAGCGTAGAGACGCCAGATTCTATCTCCTCGGTTTTGTTCGTCTGTTTGTCGCGCGCTTGGTTTCTTTACGTATTCCGAGCGATTTTTGCCGGCGTTTTGTTGCGGCCGTCGCCGCGCGCGCTGATTCGACAGAGATTTAATGAAATACGTGCTCGTGCGGTTTTGCACGCGTACGGGTGAGATTATTGAGGAAAAATCGCCGCGCTGCTGTGTTTAATGCTCGGACGTTTATTCTTAAGGCGCTCGATGCCCTGCGGGATCGCGGCTGAATTGATTTAAATTTGAATCGCTCAAGTACGAGAAAAGTTAGTACTTTTTTTCCTTTGCTGGTTTAAAACCGAGAAACGTGTTTTTAATTCGTTAATCCAGCGCGCTCACAATGTTTCTCATCTGCTTATAAACTTTTATCCGCGATTCACTTTATCGCATCTTCCACTCCGCAAGCCAAGTAGTCTATCCCAGTACCACCAGAATAGAAATCGCAAGCTCCATAAACCGATCCTTAAAACTCAATCCCCTCGGCAAAACGATCGTAAAAAACCACTGCCACCACAGCGCTCGAAGCCCAGACATCTCCCTAAAAATTCCAATAGCTCGTCTACCAACTCCGTAATGCCCTATAAAATAGCCAAAGAGCGTATGCCACCTATTGGGAATTCAAGATCCGCGCGGATTCCCGCGAGATATATTTGCATGGGCACGCGGCGCGTTCCGATGATCGTTAATGCAGGCGGCGTGACAGGGCCTCGGCTGGCTGCCTGCATTTTTCGCCTAGATGGCTGAGGCTCTCGAGGCCATGCGCCGAGCGACGGAATAAATATTTGCCCGCTCTTTCTTTCTGGCCGCTCTGTCGCCTAATTAAAGCCGGGTATATTTTTTTTCGCTGATCGACGCGGCCTTTGTTGGGACTTTTTGATTTTTTTTAGGAGGGAGTGTGATTTAATAATGACGCGAGAGATGAGGGATCGACGGGGGCATAGGGGATCCGTGAAGTGACTTTCGAGGACTCGCTGGGTGATTGTTTTGGGTTTTGGAGGTTAATAATCAGCGTTTTTTCGCAATTGAATTTAATTGCGTTCTAATTAAACTACATAAAAATGTGTAACTGTTTATTTAACTCGATTACTACAATTACCACCGAGATAAAAAACACATAAAACGCACAATCTCGAATTTCCGTTAACCACAGTGCGCACAGACTCCTCGCACTTCTCGCAATGCATCAACCGCCCAAAGCAAACATACGATTAAATCGTAACGCGTGAAATCGTTCCTCAAAATCGCGCCAATCATATCAATTACGATTGTTTGCTCTCTCAGCCCCCCCGTCGAAAAAAAGTACACACAGCAGACGAACCTTCCAACTGAGATGTTGAACCCCGTGGGTAATGCGCGCGCACGCGAACCGAGGCGCGAACGCGCGAGCGTCACGCCCCCTTCAAGCGTTCGCGTATATAATAACACATTGTTTCTCGGGGTTCGCCGCGCGAAAAGAAGCATGGCGCCCGTGGCGAGCTGCCAAAAATCGCGGCGCGAGGGAGAAATTATCGTTCTGTTTGCGTTTGTTACGGACGCTGCTGGAATATAATTTCGGAGAGTGAGAGAAAGGGGGGAAAAAATTGGTCGAGAGTGAAAGTGAGGATAAGTACTCGCGGGGAGAGAGAGAGAGAGAGGCGAGGTGAGCCGAAGTGTGTATTGCTGATGATAAATGCTTTCTTTGAAGCTGAGCGCGAGGTGGGGTTGGAAATTGCGAGTTCGCGGAGTGCGCTGTAGTTATGGAGAAATTTTTGGATTGCGCGTGTGCTTGGTGTTACGGTTGGGTGAGGAAATTTTGGTTTTGGAGTTAGAAGAGTGAGTTTGTTTGAAAAGTTTGCGTGATCTTCGTTTTTATCTAGTTTATGATTATTAAGGCTTTTCCTTGAGCGAATCGAACCATTAATTATAAATTAATTTTGGAGAAAGTTTTAGTTTTTATGTCGAAAACGCCTAAAACATTTATCTTGTAATAATGTATATATAACTACTACAAAATAACCCTCCTGTTGGTTCATAATACAAACAGTAAAAGATTTTCCTTCATAAAAAATCATAAATCTTCAGATTATGTAAGGACAATAATCATAAATAATTTAAATAACAAAAAAAATCGAAATAAAAACTTAATATAATCGCTCTTCTAAAATGTACAAAGAAAAAATCATAAATTTTCGACAATCCTTGCTTAAAAACACAAAAAGATCATTATTCAACATATAATTCCTCCATACCCCACAGCCACCAAAAAACCCTCAAAATCCATCAGCCCCCTCGAAAAAACAACCACTATCTCCACTAGACAACAATCAAACCGCCTCTCCCGTAAAAGAAGAGACCAAACGATCCGAGAAATAAAGTTACATACTCGGCCAAAGAGTCAGATAAACCGAGCAAGATAAATCGGACCGAAGTCGCCGGTCCGCTCGTTCCTGGACTTAACACCTGCCTCCCCCTTGTACGCAGGTGGTTGCGTGGCGTGCGCGCGCGCGCTCGGCGGGTACGTTTTCGTGAGGCCGCCCACCCTGCGTGCGCGCGCGCGCGCGTGCGCGATATACATATGCGGGGTGTGCCGCGCACGCGCGCGAGGATCGAGGGGAGAGCTGGCTTGTTTCTGTGGAGATGACGGAGAGTGAGGGAATAAGGTTGGATGGGAGTTGTAATGGTGGTGGTTGTTTGATTTCTTTTTTGAAGAAATATATTGAAGTGTTTCGGGCTTTTATAAGCAATTTTTTCAAATTTTATTGTTTAGTAAATTTTAAATGAATAAACTAATATGAAGAATTTTACGGTATTTTACACAAGAGGTTTTATTTAATTTTAAACATACTTGATTTCCTCAAAATCTTGTCTCTCAACTTTCTTTTTGAAATAATTTAAGAGGCTGTTAAAAGTATAAAATTTATTAATTCATGAAATTTTTAATAATTCATGAAGATTGACAATTTTTTTTTTTAATATTTTAAACTATGAGGGGTATGACATTTATTTAAGTTGTTCGTTTTGCAAAACGTAACGATATGAAGAATCAAACAAGTTTGTATACATTTACATAACATAAATAGATCTAATATTTCAATATTTTTATCATACCTTTACAAGTCGTAAAAATAAACTTTGTAATTAATACTATTAAACAAATAAAATTTAAAACAATTTTTTTATTTTTCATTTTAAAAAATAAATAATTTTATCAGCCTCATTTATCATTCCAAAAATATAGCTGAAATCCAATCTTAATATAAATGAAATAATTCGTGATACAAGGACTATTAGTACAGATTTATTAAGAAATTTCTCATATCGTATTTTCCGCAACAATCCCTTGAATTCCTGTATGCTTTACAATCCAATCAGTAAATCGATGAACCCGTGTATAAACATCAGGGAAGTATTTACCCTCTTCACCTTTACATACGCGAGAACCCCATGAATCGATACCAACTAGCTTGCCATTACGCACAAGTGGACTACCGGAATCGCCGCGACACGCATTTGATAATTCATTTCCAGCGCAAAAAGCATTGTCCAGTATAACGTCAGGCTCCCACATTTTTTTGCAAGCATCCTGGTCCATCACCAGCATCTCGGATCTTCTAAGAACTGACGATTTGAGTCCATCCTATCAAAAAAGAAGCATTTTTAGCAATTAGTTACTAACTATAACTGACTTGAGATGTTTAATTAAAATTTGTAAAAATTGGTTGGTTATTGGATTTGGAAAAAGCAATATGACGGCTTCATTCTTTAGGTAATATTGCAAAACCTTATAAGAACCTATTTAACAAGGAGAATATGGTTAAATTTCTACCAGGGAGTGTTAATAGAATTAATAAATAAAAAATTACAATACATCCTTACATTTAGCCGACCTATTCCAGCTAATATCAATTTTTCTCCTGCTTGAGGAGAATTGGAATCGATTGAAATCGGTTGTTGAAACTCGTTAAAATTTATTGGTTTTTGCAGCTGTAAAATAAAGAATTATTATATAATGGTTAAAATAAATTTAGTTGTCAACCCTATATATCAATTTTAGATCAAACGCTTCGATAATTTGCAATCAACTTTAAGATAAATTTCGAATCAATAGTCGTTTAATGAAAGCAATGAAAATAAAACATCACAGCATACATATTTATTTATAGATTTAAGCCTTGAAAAGAGCTTAGCATATCTAAGACTGATATAAATTAATTCATAATAAAAGTCTTAGATAATTTTACTTCTATAAGTATAAAGTTTACTAAGTTTAATGCACAACTGTAATTAAAATATTTGGTTTGTTGGAAAAATTTTTGTTTTTTAATATTCCATTGCTAATTAATTAAATGATTTTATTATCTACGAATTATATAAGTTAAGCGTGCCTTAATTAGAGCGATATCAAACACTACTGTAGATTTTTCGTCCATATCACCGTGTACAACAACTTTCTCGACCTTATGAATGATTCCTTTCGCCCTATGAGAACTTCCAGTACGAACTTCGTATGGACCTTTAGTATCATCCCACATTCTGTAAAATTGTTTATTAATTTAGTAATGCCTCTTCAACTTTTATATAAAATTAGTGGTGGTATAATTTTTTTTTCCCAAATAAAAAGATAAATGAAAAATTAAATTCCAGTAATAGTAATAACAAAATTTTAACTAATACTCGTAGTTGTATTTTGAGTAATTTATAGGTTTAGATTAATATAAATTAAGAATTTTTTAAATTTAAAATGGATAGTATTTCAAAGTACTTTTTAAAAAATAATGTTTGTTAGATTTAAAGTATAATTTATTTATAAGGAAAATTTTTCTGTAACATACCCTACACAATGACCTGCAGTAATAATCCAATTTTCCGAAAGTATAGATCCGCCACAGTAAGTAAAATCATTATCATCAAGAATGAAAACCTTCGATTTATATATTAACAATCAATTTTGCTTTAATAAAATTTATTATAATCAATAATGCTGCAGCTGTTTTAAAACGACTAAAAAATTGTTACTTACATAGTAAGGTGCTTCTTTTATTGAAATATAAGTTCCATTGAAAAGACACTCTAAATTTAAGATGTAGAGATAAAACACGCATTATAAAATTAATAACGTAATTTCTATTATATTATACACAAAAATAAAATAAAAAAAAAATACCTGCACAAACAAAAAGCGAACTTATGATTAATATTATAATGTATTTAGTATCCATAATGCTAATAATAAAGTAGTGATTTTGTTTCGTATTGACAAGAAGACTCCGAGTTAAATACTGAATCAGACATCATTCTACAAATTCAGTGTGATAAACTTATCATTCTCTGTAAAAAGAGAGAACTACTTATCTCATAATTTTGTTCGATTGGGTAATATAAATTACTTCTCATACTTAATTTCGTATGTTTTGGAAGACGAAAAGAAAATTTATTTTATATTCACAAATATTCCATGTAATTTAGTTGCTTCTGTTCGAAATGAAGAAATACTTTTGTCTAGTTTGTACGTAGAATAATTTTTTTTTCTATTATAGTTTAAATATCTTCAATATGTACATGAACAAGGAATTGTTTCCTTACAGTATAAATCTGGTAGTAGATACCTAGTTAATAGTTTTACAGAGAATAATTTATAGTTCACTCTTTGCTCTCTCTTAAACGTGCTGGAATAAGTCAAGGGAAGAATCGACTTTTTCCCCAGGATTTTTTGATCATAAAAGAGAAGAGAAAAAAGCTGCCGATATTATTAAGTTATTTTATTTATAAAAAGTATACAATAAATAAGTAAATTTATTCACCGTTAGAATTTCTTCAACCCACATATAAAAAAAATATGCCACATTATTCCCGCTTTACAGATCTAAAAACTCGACACACACACCACAAATTTTCAAAGATCCTCCACATCTCACCTCTAAAAATCCCACTCGCCTCTAACCGATCCTCTTCCCTCATCCCGCACTCTCCTCATCTCTACTGCCCCAGTCTCAAACCTCATCCGCCCGATCCAACCCTTATCTAGCCCCATTGTTGTCACCGTCCCACAAAGCCCAGCTCACAACGGCGCGTTTGATGCGGCGCCGGCCTCCTTTCATTCCATCAAAACCTCTTTTCCCAACCACGCGCGCTATTCTCTCCGCGGGGTGCTAATAGGAGTTTTAGTGGCGCGTGCGCCTCGCGGAGGGGGAGATTATTGTTTTGTCGCTGCGCTTATTGTTATGGGCCGGCGATGATTTTTCAACGGCTCGCGTATGGTTGGATATAATGATGACATCAACTTTTTCGGAGGATCGTTTGTTGGCATCACGTCGCGAGACGAGCTTATAGGTATTTATTGTGTGTTTTGTCGGATTGGGAATGAGTTATTTGAATTTGGTCAGGGGAGGTTGATAGGTAGGGATTGATGGTGCGTCGCTTTGATGCCTTGTTATGCTGTTTGTTATGCGTTTTTTGTCTGATGGAGTTGTCTTGATGCGTGAGGTACGTTTGTCGTGGATTTTTTGACGATTGGGTCGATGGTAATTTAGTGGTTGAATTATTGCAGATATTAGCCTAATTATAGTGATATTTTATTTTTTATTATTAGCATCTTAGGTCTAAATAAAGATTTAAATCAATTCAATTGATAAGATTTATACAAGTAAAAATGTTATATTTTTTTTCAAAAGCTATGCTAAAAAGAGAGTTGAAGGATTTTCAATTAGTTACATTATATATTGAATATATTAAAATTAAAAATTTTCTTTAATTCCTTAATTATTTGTAATTTTTAAATATAGCCATATTGAATGACAATAACTACGAAACAACATGAAACCGTAAATCACATAACAATTACGAACGAATTTCTTTGCGATTTTCAGTATCTAAAAATATCTTACTTATTGTAATTTAACCGTTCTCATATAAAAGTACTCCTAAATAAAACCCACACTCACTCGCAACCACCCCACCACAAAAAACCAAACCATCATCAAAAAAACCTTCCAACCTCCAACCAATCAGCACCAGTAGCTTCCAGGAAAACAGCCCAGCCTCACGACCTCAAACCTCGTAACCCAGAAACCGTCCGTCAAAAATAAACCCACCACAACCAGACCTCTTTGGCCCAGCTCCTTTAAAGTATCTCGCCCGCCGCGCCGAAAAAGAAGCCGGAGCGCATAGGCTTATATATAAGGCATCGGCCAGTTTTTTCGGCGCTTGCGTCAGATGAAGCGTATGTGTGCACGTGCGCGCGCGCCGAGAGTGGCAATCTGCGCTCTCCTTCGAGCTTAAACCACCTATGACTCTTTCACTCTCGCTTCGGTAATGCGCCGGCTGTCGATCTCGGGCCTGCATCGACGCTGAAATTTAATTTTCGGACACGCGGTGATTAAGGTAATGGGGTTCGGGCTCGCGTATTGATTCTTTTTAATGAGGAGCGGAGAGACTTTCTAGAGAAGCTCGCTTTCGTGTACTTTTCTGGCTGTTTGTTTTGATTAACGGTCCTCGATCGCCGATCGCTCCATCACTATGATTGCGTCATTATTCTATATATTCCAGAATAGCTATTTCTATCGAGAAAAATCCTTCTACAAAGTTTCGCTCATATATACCAAACGATTGAAAGCCCTCCGGATGTGTAAACACACAGGCACGATCGGCAAGTATCCGCGTTGTTTGCCGAATATCGCCGGTGCGCGGCTACGTTCTTATATTTGCGCGCGCGCTCCTGTGCGTAAATATACACGCGCGCGCAAATATATACTCGAAAGAGAGAGAGAAGCGGCCGTGCGTGAAACGCGCGCACCTGGTTCTTTCTCCTACACCCCCGCGTCTCTTTCTCCTCTGTCTTTTCCCCTTTCGTGTGTGTATATGCGAGTGCGATTCGGCTGTCGGTTCTATCATCCCTCCGGCTCTTTGTGGTGTTTGAGGAAAAGGGTTTTTGAATATATTTTCGGTTGGGAGTAGGTATAGGTGAGTTTTGTGAAAGGATCCTGCTTAAGTTTCTACGTTTTATTTATTTTGGATGAATGTTGTGGTAGTCAAAGTGCAATACATTACAATAATATAATTAAAGTTTGATCAATTTCCACAACCAACTTTAAAAATAGGCTAGTGGATGTCTAATTCTTCACAGTTGGCCAAAAAATGGCCAAAAAATGGTGAAAATTTCTACCAGGGTACTCTCACAGCTATCTATCAAATCCCAAAAAAGGCGCTGACGTAAATATATCAACCGTTCGATTGTTCCTCCATCATCACCTCGAACCCATCGACCAGCTCACCTATACAAAAAAACCAACCTAACCTCCAAGATTTATCTCTCTACAAATCCACATACCCAATTCCTAATAATAGCCATATAGCGACCGGCGCCCATGCAAGGAAGCGATCTATCAGCGCGCTACCGGGTAACATTTAATCGCGCGACAACCCATGCTTCCAGCCTCTCTTTCTCAACCCTTTTTCTAACCCATGTATATAGCCCGCTTCTACACACGCCTCGCGCAAAACGTGTTATTAGCCCTTAAGGGTGGACGATCCGGAGGGCCTCGACGCGGGGGGAATTAGAGAGGTAATTATTATTTGGCCGGACTGGCCGCGCGGTTGGTTATAATTTTCGGAAGTGCAACGGGGAAATTGCGAGTATGGCCAGAGTGGATTAGATTTGAGGAGGCGATGCAAGAGCCAGCAACGTGTAATTACTTAGGAGGCTTTTTCGGCGTGCACGTGGTGGCCGTTTGTGTGTAGAATGAGAGGAGAGTAGAGTGAGGGTTAAGGGGGGAGGGGAGGAGAGATTTTATCCGCGGTGTGCTGATAGATTTTTTTTGGGTGAATGAAAATGTCGTTGCTGGGTGGGGATTTGATAGGGAGATAGAGATTGCATCGCGAGTTTTGGGTTTCATCTGATAAAGTGTTAATCGTGTGATTTTATTAAGTTCTGTGTTCGTAATTCATGGTTATCGAGTTAGTAATAGGACCCCAAGGAACAATAATATTGAATACATTTCATAAAAAAACAAAAACTCATCTAAAATATAAAAATCGAAGAAAGAAACGTTCGATAACAAACCTTACACCAATCAAAATCCGAAACCCAAGAAAAACGTCAATCCAAGCCACGGTTTTTCCTCAAAGCCAGGAAACGCACAATCAAAAATCCAGGAACACCTATCTCGTGTTTGTCGCCCGGAGGGATGAGCCAGCGCTACATCGAAAAGTCCGATACACACAAAGTGCGTATCTGTACACTCTCGACCTGCGCCCGACGCTTACATACATGAAAAGTAAACTCCACCTTGTTCGTGCACGCGCCTGTGGCAGATGTTCTTTCTGAATCGCCCACCCCCGCATCGGACGCGTGCGGCTGTGCACACTCGCGTATCAAGGCACTGGCGTCCCGCCGCCGTGCGTTTATTGCGTTTCTTTTTTTCTGCGTTTGGGTGGGGTGAGTGTGGAGTGTGTCGGAATTTACGGGATTTTTCGCTCGCTGGGATAGAGGAATATTAATGCAAGGTTGGAAGAATATTGATGGAATACTGAATTGATATTCACAGAATGTTGATGGGATATTAGACTGATATTGAAAGAATGTTGATGGAAGATTGAATTGATATTGGCAAAATGTTGAAGAAATATTGAACTGATATTCAAATAATGTTGATGGGATATTAGACTGACATTCAAAGAATGTTGATGGAATATTGAACAGATATTCAAATAATATTGATGAAATATTGGGCTGACATTCAAAGAATGTAATAATATAAAAGAATTAATGTAAATAAATCATTTATGAAAAATACTAAATTTCTTTAAGAGACAACCTTCCGTAAAGTACAATAAATGAACCAAAATGAAAAAAAATACAATCGTCCCATAACTACCCAAAAATCCAGAAAAACTTACCCCAAAAAAGGGTTCAAAAAGCCTCTCCAATCCCCAAGCGCATATCCGGTGCCAATCCACATCCCGGAAGCTGATCCGTGCTCCCAAATCTGCATGTGGCGCACATCACGCACCATCTCTCTCCTTTCGCTCCATTAGCCGCACGTGGGTGTTCGCCTTTTCCAGCTAGTGCAACACATAGAGCCTCTACAGAAATCCCCTCCCCTATTGTCCTCCCTCTCACAATACATCTCGCACATACACGCGACACAGCGAGAAAGAAAAAAGGGGGGAAGGCGCTACTCACAACCCCTTCAACGCCGTGAAAATGCCACTGAGAGGCGCGGACAATGGGGCTAGATGCGGGGGTGGACGAGAGCACAAAGTATATCCATACAAGGGGGACGGCTTTTTCAAGAGAGAGAGAAAAGGGGTGCGCGCGCGACTTGTGTGTAGAGGGAAAAATCGCAAATAAAGGAAGAGAGAGAGAGCCGTGTAAATAGGGAGAGAGGGTAGCAGCGCGTGCCAAAATCTTACCTGCGCGCGAGCGCGAAAAAAGGCCTTCCTCGTTACGCCGGAAAGACGCTGTTGGAGCAGCTGCGCCCACGATACTCATCATCGACGTCTCATTCACCGGCGCAGATATATATTCGAGCTCGTATACATATCGAGAAAACGCTTTCTCCAGGCGCACCGGTCGAGGAAAAAAAAGGGTTGACGGGGGGATGATTTTGCATTTTTCACGGCTGCTCGAGGAAAAAAGGGTTGCGGCCGCCTCTTTTTTTGTGCGTCGATGTGCCGACGCGATCTGTCTGCGTATTTTGAGATGGATATGCGTGTATGGGGATACGTGGGTGTGGGTATAATGGTTACGCTTTTGAAATGCTGGATCGGTACCTGAAAGATTTTCTGGCGGACCTGACACGCGAACGGCAGCTGAAGGGTTCGGGTATTGATGGTTTATATCGGCGGCGAGGAGATTTTTTTTCGATGCAAGCATTATAATTTCGATGATTGAGCTTTGGATGGATGGATTTGAATGATTCTTTTTGGGAACTGTTTTCAGTAAGTCATTTTAATAAATTGTTTCTTGTTTTTATTTTTGTGTAAGTATGATTGCATTATTTTGTAAATGCAAAAACACAAATAAAATATTTGATGAATATAAGTCATATATTCTATTTATATTATTGTCATAATTATATAAAACAAAAATAAATTATTACTAAATCATTATTATAAAAGTATTTATGTATGTAGATAGTTAATTCTTACATAGAAAAAGTTATGTTTCTACTTAATTTTTTGTTAATAAACACACGAATTTCATATCACTCCTTTATCAAAAACAAATTTTTACGCGCCATCAATAACTTCCAACTTCAAAAACCCCGACAGATTTATGCCAACCTCCCGAAAAACCACCTCCTGTTTCTCGAATTTTTTGTTTGTCGGCAGCTCTCCGCGCTCCCTCCGACACGTCCAACCGGCTCTCCTAATTACATGCCCGATGCGTACGAAATTCAAAATCTGGTGCGCGCACCAAACTACCATATGGTCGCACAAAACCATATACCTACATGCACTAGCGAGCCGCACGAAATTTAAACAGGTGACGGTTGGCCCAATCGCGATTGTAAAAAACTTTCCGAGGGGTCCTGACCCCGTGCGCGTATGTATAATTCGTTTCGATTTCTGTACCCCGAGTTCAGAGCCGATTTTTTCCTTTCCCTCTTTTTTGCCGCTCGAGTAAGGCCTAGCTTTTATTTCCGGCTTTTTTCTGCTCGCGCGCCCCCGGTGAATTTCAAATGAGGGTGCGCTCGCCGTCGAGTAAGTAATGAGCGTCGTTGTTATTTTAATTCACTTTTTTTATTGGGTCGCTTGGTTATTTAAATAAATTTCAAGGTTCGTTTAAGTTAGATGGAGTAATAACGCTCTTTTTGTTGGCGATCGCTGAGTTATCGCGTTAATCGTTGTGATGAAATTGCAATTTTTTAATAAACTTTGTAGTACGGATAAATATTTTTTATAAAAATGACGGCGATTAAAATGTTGTTATGTAAAGCACCTTCGGAATTTACGCGCACGAAGACAGTGTGGAATTGAAATATTCCTTTTTGTTCGGCATTTGCATATTTTTGAAAGAGTGCCGCGGTGCTGAGTTAAAATCATTTTTTCGCTTGATTACAGCAATTACATTATCATCTGCCAATTTGTCATACCTGTACACTGTTGCACTGCAGT
>JAPYZB010000632.1:0-18966 GCA_030522745.1 Eupelmus kiefferi | reverse complement strand
CCAAATCACCTCCCATCAAAACTCCTCCACCCGCCTTCCAAAAAATTGAAATATTCCCCATATTCAAATCGCCAAACCGACCCACGCCCCCAATTACCCCCGGATATCGCACCACTTTCACAAAAGACGCCGCCGCATCCAAAAAACCGACACTATATCACGATAATCCGCGTCGAATCCAAAGCACGCTGCCACATCTAAACGTTATACCGCGCACTCGTATACGCTAATCCCGGTAATAAGCCGTAATAACTCCCCCGCAGCGGGATATCGATCTTTATCCTAAACGAGCGCACACGCGAACGCACCTTATGGGCCCCTCGGCGGGAGCTCCGCGGCCCGAAATTTTAGGCCGCGCGTGTTTTTATCTCGCCGGCTGGATCTGCCTTTTGTTCGGGCGCTTAACGAGCGTGGAAAATCAGTGATTGTTCTTTCGCGCAAAAACAGAGGAGCGCGACCGATCGATCCATCATCCCCCTAAGGGGTGTGAGGTTATGGTCGGCCGATTTTTTGGGGGAATGATTAGAGGCTGATCGAACGCGTTTTGACGAACGAGGTTTAGGAGTTGTGTTTTTTTCGGGTGGATTGAGAAAGTTTTTGGGAGAATTGATGGGATTTTTGATGTGGGTGAGTTGGGATTGACATCTTCGTTTTTGAGGTTGTAAGGAAAGGGTTTTTTTTTAAAGAAGAATGCGATACACTTGTAAGTATTTATGAATAAGAAGTATTTTCGATTGGACTTTATATTAAATGGTACAATTCAACGTTTGTGTGAAAATAGACCTAAAATATATTAATTTAGCTTGGATTTTTCTTTACTATATTAAAAATAATATAATAATTTATGATAAAAGAAAGACACGCCAAGTTACCAGAAAGAAATGTTCATTAAGCAATTAAGCACTCGAATGTTTTAATTTTTATTTGATTTTGAAAGTTTTATTTTATTTCTTAAAAAATTTCTGCTCTTTGTAAATTTGCAACTTTTATTTGGATAAACCCAAATAAAATTTTTTAACTAACTAAATGGTAACTATAATTGAGTAAAAATAACAAGGTTTCTTACAAGATAACATTTTTACCATCATTTGTCTTTCATTATTCCGAGATTTCTTTTTTGCCGTTTATGGCATTTAATGATTCTATATATTTCTTATATTTTAGGTCAATCTTGTATTGGAACCACCTTAAATAAATAAGGTTCTTTCGTCAATAACTTCAAGTATACAAAAATAGTACAGTAGTAAATCTTGCCGCTCCATCAGCACCTTAATTAAATAAAAAACACCCAAAAGAAAGAAACAAAGAAATCCGACAAAGAAAATCCACCCAATCAGACAACCGTCCACAACAAGTCACACTCGAATCTCAAATCAAGACAGCTCGAGATAACCATCCGATCAGCAATAAAAACGCCTACGTGACAGGAAAACTCGAATCCTCTCACACACAACCCAACACTCCAAACCTTCTCTAAAAACAAAATCCAGCCCGAATCACTAGTAAAGAGGTCACGCAGCTCAGAAACACACCTCGGCTCATAAATCAGGAGTCGAATTAAGGCGCGTGCGCGGAAGGGCTCGTTAAAGAAGCATAATAAGGGCCGTTCGTTGTTATAGCCCGGAGAGATCGGTCTACGCGTGCGCGTATAGGGGGCAAGACGGAGCTCCGGGGTGATTTTTCAAAAAAGGCGCCGCCGTCAGCTGAACAGATGGTCGCGCGACCGGCGCGTGAACGGCGCGAGGCTGTATCGTTAAAAACGCGTATTAGGAATTAATGGAGCCCCGGCGGGATCGAAAAGTGGATAGCGATGCCTGGCTGCGGGCGTTGATTTTGAATTTTATGGAGGAACGTTCGAGAATGACTCTGTCTTCTGCTAGAGAGATGATTGGACTGAGATTTGGGAAACAATGGATGTTTTTTTAATAATTTTATTTTTAATTTTGAGTGGAAAATAAAATTTAAAATATGATGTGTACTTATAAGAAATTTTAAAAATATATAATTTAAATTGTTAGCTTTACAATTACTGTGTAATACTTTTAAAAAAAATATTTTTCTTTTAACGAAATGTTCAACAACCATATATTTTATTATGAATAACTGTATTTTATAATCAATATATTTTATAATCTATAACTGTATCTTTTACAGTTTTAACTTCAAAACTATATTATTAAACTTCACCATACAACCAGCCAGTATTTCAATAATAATATACACTAACCTTACATCAGTTTTACAATAATAATATAGAAACATTACATTATTGCAGCAAAATCATCAATATTACCTAAAGATTACAACAATATTGTATACCCACCACACATATTTAAATCCAAAATCACAGCCACGAATCTCCACCATAATAACAACCAAACCGACCCGTCGATTCCTCAAAACTCTAAAACAACAGAATCCACTCCCCTGCACCCACACCAAGTCCCAAATCGACCTCCTCCACTTTCGCCCCGCACTATATCTCCAATCCAATCTCCCAGCTCGCGCGAGTCACCGCATCCGCAGCCCCTGTTTTTTTCATCGACTCTCCCATATATATATATACGTAATTCCCAGTCTCGACTTATACACTCACACATCCCGCTGCACAATATTCTTCGGCCGATCGGAACGGCCGATTATATATCTCGCGCGCGCAACGCGGACGGAAATTATCCGTCTCACGCCCCCACGTGTAACGGGCCCCTGTATATACGTGAGCTCCTCTCCTCGGCCCCATAAATCCGCGCCCTCGTCCGGGCTCTTTTATTTTTTATCGCTCTTTCTTAGACCTTAGCGTTCCAGTGTACATGTATGCTTCTCTTTTTTGTCGAAGCTCGCTGGCGTATTAGGCCACGATATGGTTAAGTTTTTTTATATACTCACTTGGTTTATAGGCCTTTGTGAAGTAGCCGGCTTTGCTTATCCTTCAAAAATCGATTTCCGCGCGCGCTTCCGCATTTTGAGCGCCGAGAATTTCGGGCCGGTGATCTGCCTTTTCGGGTCTGTTCGCTGTGGTAGCGCGGTTACTCCGGACGAGTACTTATCATTGCGCTGGATATACTTTAACGGAGAGGAGCGCCGAGGGGCAAAGTTGATTTCGGAATTATAATGTACGAGATTGGCCGTTTTCTTGGTGGGAATTCAATAATACGCCTCTACCGATGTGGATCGTTCAGCCGTGAAAGAAAGGATTATTGAGAAATTAAACCGCTTCCTTTTTGAGAGTATCGGGTTTGTCTTCCAATAAATTACCAGTGATAATAATATAGCTGCTATTTAATACTCAAGAAAATCCCTTGTATACTAGCTATTATCTAAATTTCTAATAGATCACACTGCGGTCTGGAAAAAGCGATATCTTTTGCAATAAAACATATAGGTGCGAGACTGAAGAATTAATTCTCTTATACCTTCGGGGCGGTCTTCAAAAAGACGCGGCTTCGCTGCACTGGCTTTTAAATTAAAAAGCCGAAATCTCAGTTTCATATCATCCGTCTAATAATTACATTTGTGTTCTCGTTTTTCGGTGCTGGTAATAATGATATATACGGTGCGCTTGAGATCGTTTTTTGAAGAAACAAAAGTCACTGGACCAGTAGCTTATTCGGCGTTTGGCAGGGTATTATTTTAATGGAGTACATAAATGTAGATGGAATCTTGTACTTTGAGTCTCTACTGGACGTTTTAGGAAATTAATCGACTATTCATCATGATTGATAAATTATTTTAAAAAGTTCAATAGCATCCAAACACGTAGTTTAAGATCATGGTGAAACAGTATCTGCATAATTCATTCAACTTTAATACTTTATATTAGAAAATTTAATTCAGCCTTTTAAAGGTAGTGATAGCGTCACGTGTAATTACAGTTGGAAAAATAGTACATTAACTGCTAAAATGTATAGGGTAGGTGAAAAAAATTATTTAAAATTTTGCATTGTGATTGCAGTCGTTATCCTCATAAGCAATATACCTCACAAACCTATTACAATACAAAAATTAAATCTTCAAAATAGCTAAAAAAATAATTTAAAGAGTCTATACGTCGTTACAGTTCAGAAATTTATTATATATTTTAATTAACTGCAGAATTAAATTCGATTAAGCACATTTTATAGATACATTAAAAAACCCAGTAAAAAGTTGTATGCTTTATTTCCCTTAAAGGATTTTAGTACAAAATAAAATCATATATAATTAATTTATTTTCCAAAGAAATTTTCCAAAAGTAAATTTTTTTAATATCTTACTTGATAAGAAGTCTATTTGAAGAAAATGAGCCGCTTACACTAGCATTTTTGTGGTTACCTATTTACTCACTTTACATGCTACGAAAAATTTTATTTTGGAATTTCGGACCTCCGAAAATAAATACAAGAATAGTCCTTTTTGAGTTCATCCATCCTTACGGTTTATTTGTAGCATTTTCACTCAAGACGCTGTCGTATCTGTTATAAGGCGAATGTAGACCTTTCTTTAATAAATTATTACGACACCTGCGCACTGTGATGAAGATGCTCCACTTGCTCCACTTGTTTGAAGATAGCCTTTGAACTTCATGGGCAATACTGTGTGCCCTTAATTACCTCTGATTTTAAAGATAATTTTAATAATCTAAAACTTCGTCTAAGTGTGTAGTTGTCAGACTTCATTAAATTTTTGTCTTTAAAGCAATACTGCATACTTATCATTTTATAAATAAAAAATGATATTTTATATTTTTTACAAACATACATTCCTATTAAAAATAATTGTAATTAACCATTTGAATGCAAAACTTAGTATTTTGTGAACTTGATATCTGACATAATTTAAATCAAATTATTGTGACGATAAATAAAAGATAAAAAATTTGTTGGATTAGTTGGTGTTGGCGAGTTACTAATTCATAACTATTTACTAAAAAATTAAAATTTAAAAAAAATATATATAATAAATTAATTTAACAAAAAAAATTAATTTTTATATAATCGATTTATTTGTTCGAAAGTATTCTGGTAGTTTATAATTGGCGCAAAATAGATCTTAACGTCACTGCATCGGAATGACTCGGCTGGTGAAGTAATCATATATTTTACACGCAAAGTTGTAATAAAAAGAGGAAAATGTACATTCCGAGAGGTGAACATATTAACTTCCCTACAAAAATATGCGAGTAAATAAATATAACGTACAAATAAATATACAAAC
Organism: Eupelmus kiefferi; assembly: GCA_030522745.1. Taxonomy (NCBI): domain Eukaryota; kingdom Metazoa; phylum Arthropoda; class Insecta; order Hymenoptera; family Eupelmidae; genus Eupelmus; species Eupelmus kiefferi. Next base: position 13,773 of record JAPYZB010000632.1, on the reverse strand, counting down.
ACGGAGAAATATAAGAAAAATCTTGAAAACACATTATACCTAAGCTACCGTGTACCCACGCATTGGCTCTAAAAATCACCGGAGTTTTTCGTTTTTATAAATCATATTGAAAAAAAAAAATCAATTTTATTGATATATGATTAAGATATGAAATACGTAAAATCGACTTGTTTAACATAGAAATTGATGATAAAAATAAATATAAATTAAGGGCAGCCATATTATAACTTAGTATCAATGAACATAATCTGCCATCATATCCTTTACCTATTTTACCAGCATTCCCAGCTTTTATAAGCAATTAACGATCCTTCAATAAAGCCATATTCATTAATGTTATAAGCACAATTGAAAATTGTTCGTCAGAAAATCTATTGTCTATTCTTAGCGAGAATTATAAATTTTTCTAAAATAATTTTTAGAAGCTCAAAATTTTCTTAAATACGCAGAAAACAGAATTTTTTGATTATTAAAATCTAAAGAATAACTGTTTAATATAAAAAAAAAATAATTTTAACAAATCGCAAGAATCGATAAAACAGACAAAACAGAAAACTCCAGCATCCACTTAAATATATATATTTATGTATAAATTGCATATTAAAGTACTAATCTATAGAAAAAGTCTTGCAAAAACACAAGGGCAGAACATAGGAGAGAGGGGCAAGGATCATTACGCGTAGTTATAAATCGTGCGGTACACTGAACGGCATTACTCGTACTTATTCAGTTATACATCTAGTTAATCGTGTGCTTCTGTCAGACTTTTTCTCGGAATAGGTTCTCGTGATCGTTAGTATATTTTTTTTCAATTTTCCTTGTTTTTTTTCATTTTTTTTTAAATTCACAGAAGAGCCAGCGAGAGCAAATTTTTCCTCGTCGTCGCCTCCTCGCGCATGATCGAGTGTTTGGCTGTAGATTCACGCGGCCGCGGGTCTCGCCGCCGCGCGGACTAGTGCCTTAAGCCCCGGTAAGCGTCCTGTCATCGTCTTGGCGCCTCTCGCGTACGATCATTTCTTGACCTGCAGCGCGTTCGACAGCCAGTCCATGGCCTGGTCGAGACCCTCGCCCTTCTTCGCCGAAGTTTTGAAGATCTGGAACGTACGGTTTTTCAGAGCGTCCAGGCCCAACGCTTGGTGCACTTCTGCTACACTTAGACAGTCAGGCATGTCTTGTTTGTTAGCTAGGACCACTAGGATCGCGTTTTGCAGCTCGTCCTCCTGAAAAATAAGAATTTGAAGTTAGATTGTTCTAATCACTAAACAAATAAATAAATAATCTGAATAATTTTTTGATAAAACCAATAGTTTAAACATCAACATCATAATATTATTACTATTGGAAACATCTTAAAGTTATGTTGCAAGAATCCTTATTGGTAAAGAAGAGGCTACAATAAAAGATTTTAGTCTACTAAAAATTATCTCTTTATCAGTTTAACTGATAACAGCAAAGATGCCATCCTATTTGATAAACGTATAACGTCATCAATCAGAATGCAAAATATGTGTTAATAAAGTTTAATAGTTTTTACAGTATTTCTTTCTGCATGAAGTCATATTTTGTAACAAATTGTTCATTTCTACAGATTTTAAAATTTTTACTTACAGAAATTCAAACTTAAGATTTTGAAAGAAAAAGTTAAATCAATTTTAAAAAATATTGAAAAGAATATATAACAATAATTGCTTACTCTTAACATTAACAGTAATTCATCTTTCGATATGCCTATTCTATCCTTATCAGCAGAATCAACGACATAGATTATAGCATCTGTATTTGAATAATAACACCTCCAATAAGGCCTACAAAAAATTAAAGTTATATTATTAATTTAATTTTACTATAGATCAATAGTAATTGTCAATTAATAAATATTTTACCGTATACTCGTTTGACCACCAAGATCCCATACTTGAAACTTTAAATTTTTATAAGTAACCTGTTCAACATTGAATCCTATAGTGGGAATTGTAGTTACTACTTCTCCAACTTGCAATCTAGAAAATTTTAAATTATAAATCACATTGTAAGTCTAATTATTTAATAAAAACTATCAAAAATATTTATAATACCTATATAAAATTGTTGTTTTTCCTGCTCCATCCAAGCCAAGAATAAGAATCCTCATTTCTCGGCTACCAAGAAGGTTCCGAAAGTAACTAAGTAGACCACCTGAAATATGTAGATCAATGTTAATAAATATTGAAAAATACTAATATCAATAAATTAAATTGTTTTATTTAAATAATTATGTATATCTATACAAGTATACGAACGAAATATTTAGATATTATGGTAGCTATGAATCAATGTAAATTATAGACATATGATTGTATTACAATCCTCTACTTTTATGTTTATTTTTATAAATAAAGTACCGCAGTTATCCACCTCAAAAGTACAATTGAAAATTTCACTATCGTGTCAGTATTATAAACACATTACTTTAAATACTACATATGTCACTTTTATTGACGTTTTCATCAAACAATATCACAGTTGTACTCTTTAAACGAAGCACAAGAAGTATTCAATTAAACTAAAATAATTAACCCAGTTCTTTGTCGCTTCACCTCCTTAAACCTCCAAAATCACTCCAAACATTTCACCACACCAATATTGACATCGCTTCCACCACAACCAAAACCAAAGCCCACACCGATCGAACAAACCAGACCAAACCCATCCACCGCAAACCCCACCATCAAAACAATCTGTCAACCAACCACACCAACCAACCATCCCATCTTACACCCACACACAAATCCAACTCACCCATAGCTCCGAATTTCTAATCCCAGAGTGTCATAAAGCGGACGATGCAGGCATGCAACTGCTTTACAGGTTAGCGCCAGGTCAGCCGCTCTCCGTCCAATTAAATCTCCGCCGCGAAAAACCGTACTATCATGAAAACGTCAGCGATGATCGAAGCGAGAAAACCTTATCCCTCTCTCTCTCTCTCTGTCTTCGAAAAATTGGGGCTACGTGTCGGTGCGTATCAGCTGGTCGGACGCACTTTTCTCATCGCGTGAGCGCGCTGGATTATCGAGCGGTCGCCTTTTTCCAATCCACCGCTCCGATTTTAAACGAGCACTCGGCCGTGTATTATAGGTGTGTGTATGCACGTCGCACTAGAGTCGGCCGAGAAAAAAAGCCGCTCGCGGTGTAATAAAGTGTGTAAGGAGGAAAATGTTATCCAAACACAGAGTTGCGACACGCAGGCCAGGGTAGAGCCGCCGACAAGGCGTTTTTGCGGGCCGCGTTTTCAAGAATGCGATGACTCAACGTGGCGCTATGAGAGACTGTCCGGCGCGCCGGGTTCGATTTTTTGATGTGTGTGGTTTTTTTTAGGTTTTTTATTGGGTTGATGGTTTGAAGTTTTGGATTCTTTTGATGGAGATAGGAAGGTTGACTGAGAATATTTGTTATTTGAACGTTAACCGTGTGTTTGTATACTTTTCTGTTGTGGAAAATTTGATCAAACTGAAGATGTTGCAAAAGTATAAATAATACCAATTCTTAATATAATCTTAATATAAAAATGATGACGAATAATAATAATTGAAACCGTACAAAAACTATATAATTTTCCTGCACGCCTTACTTATAACCGCACCATCTTATTAAAAAATTTTTCACCTTCACAATCAAACCCACAAATCTAGAAAAAAAATTATTTTTATATTTATAAAAAATACAAATTGGAGCAATCGTATTTTTTAGAAATCAGCCCGAACCCGAAACATGACGTCATTCAGTCAAGCCACCGTAAAAATCGTCACAAAAGCCGGAGCGCGTCACGAGGCGTCACCTTTACGCTCGCTGGGCCACGAGCACGAGTCGGCGAGGACGCTTTATTTTCCTCTAAAAAGTTTACTTAGAGGCCTAAAACAATGCAGGGACCCGCGGTTTTTATGGACGGTACCACCGAGGACCAGGTGAGCCCTTCGACCTTTTAAAGAGTTTCTTCTTCTAGGAAAAATTTCGCGAGTTTTTCCGATCGCTCTGAGGTTTAGGTTATGATTGCCAGATGCCGACTGATGTCGTGCCTTGATTATTGTCATTGTTAGATATACTTTGGAGTTTCTTTTGATTGTTGTTTAGGCTTGTGTTGTGTGTGTATTATTGGTTTAACATGGGTTAATTGTTGCAGGCTCAGGAGTTGAGGATCTACTTCAAGAGTCTTGGTGCAGAAATCAGCGAGGAAAAGTCACCCAAGGGAATCGAAGATGATTTGCATAAGATAATTGGTGTGTGCGATGCTTGCTTCAAAGAGGGCAACGAGAGTGAAATTGAGACAATATTGAATGACATTGTGTCTATCATGATTCTTGTACCAACTGAACGTGCTGAGAATATTGTATTAGCTTTCTGTGAGAAACTAACAAAAGCCCCGGGCTACAAACTGGGATTGGTCTGTCTTAAAGCGTGAGTCATTTTTATCAATTAATTTAGCAAATTGATGTTTATTATTGTTCTTAGTTATTATTTACATTACATGTTTATTTACAATATTTTTTATATTCCAGATTGTGGCTTCTTTTCCAATCACTGCCAGAAGATTCATCTATGAGATACCATGTATATTATCATTTAGTTCAAATTGCAAAAAATGTTGATCAAGTCAAAGCTGTTTACAATGGAGTTGATCAACTGAAGCAACAATTTGCTACTTGCCCACCAGCAAATGAACAAATGCAAAAGCTTCTTCGTTTGTTACATGAAGTCTTACTTGGTTGCAAACAAGGGTAAGCACATTTAAGACTTAGAAATTAAGAATTATGATAAACTTACTATATATTTGAATAAATGTATATTAATAAATACCTACTTATTATTATAGTGAACAAGCAGCTGCAGTCATGGTAGAATTATTAGGTACTTACACCTCTGAAAATGCCTCTGCAGCAAGAGAAGATGCACAGCGCTGCATTTTAGCAGCTTTGGCTGACCCAAACACTTTTCTGCTAGATCCTCTCTTAGCATTAAAACCAGTGCGTTTCTTGGAGGGAGAACTCATTCACGATTTGCTACTCATATTTGTTCAAGAGAAATTGCCAGCTTATTTGAAATTCCACAAAGATCACAAAGAATTTGTTGAAAGTACTCTAGCCTTGAATCATGAACAAAACATGAAGAAAATGAGGCTACTTACTTTCATGCAACTGGCTGAAACTAATCCTGAAATGTCGTTCCAAACCATTCAAAATGAACTTCAAATTGAAGAGGATCAAGTTGAAAGCTTCATCATTGATGGTAAGTTTTTTTTTAACTTTATTTATACATATAATATTTTATTCCACTTTTCTTGTATTAGTATTTTAGTAATAATTACACCCTGCAAAAAGTTTACTCATTATGTTAATGAGTAAATAAATTTTTAAACAAGACAGGGTAGATTAAAAGAATTAGTACTGGCTTGATAGAACTACATTTCTACTGAGTTATCGTAACATTCGACAACTTTTTCTAATTTTACCGAAAATTTTATATATTAATAATACCATCTTAACTTAAATTCACATAAATGATTCCCCTTTAAGAAAACAAAAAAAAATCCGAGAAACTAAACAAAAAATCCCCCACAGTTCTAAAGACGAAGCTGGTTCGCGCTCGCATGGACCAAGCCGGCCACAAGGTTCTCGTTTCAAGCACGATGCACCGTACTTTCGGCCGGCCGCAGTGGCTGCAGCTGCGCGACTTGCTCGCTGCTTGGAAGACCAACCTCAGCGGCGTCCAGGACGGCATGAAGAGCGTCGCCGCCGCGCAGATGGAGCTCGCCGCTAAGAACAAGGCGCCAGTCGTTCACTGACATTTAAGAAAGTTCCACTAAGCGTGCGATCTCGCAGCGAGTGGAACGTACACACGAGCGCGAGATCGCACGAGCTTGCAGTCGGTCTCGCCTCGAACTTGCACCGAAACAGACCGATAGGTGGATTGATTTTGAAAAAAGGAGGGATGGATATTGTGCTGCGATTTTTGATGATTTTTAATGCGATTTCGAGTGCTTCAAGATTTGATTCTAAGGTTGTCCAATTATTTTAATGACCGTAATATTTTTTATTCTGAGGAGAAACAAGGGCTTTAGAATCGCAGTTGAATTATTCTTTCGTACTTTTATAAGCATGTTCGGGTTGTCGATGTACAGTCACTTGTAGAAATCGCATTAAAATGAAAGTATTGTAGCGTATGTAGTTCTCTTTTTTTTTAAATCAAATTATTTAATATACAATGGAATACCGTTTAATTGAACATCTTGTATCGGTATTTTGTATCATATTAACGCAATTTGTAAGAGAATCAACATAAACGGACCATCGTTTATGCCCGATTAGAAAAAAAATATACAAGAAAGGAAGCTGAATAAAAGGAGGAAAAAAGACTTTTTTTCTTATAACAATCATTTTATTTTCAGCCTATCGGCGAAGAATAGCTTTGCAAACAGTTACGATATGCAATTACTTGAAAGCTGTTTGTATTTGTTTCACTTTACTCTTATTGTATTCGCATTTGATATTTTTTGGCCTACAGGACATATACCCGGTTAACTCGTTGTTTAGCGACGCTTTAGGTTCTTTGTTTTGTACCTGTACATGTGTATATGTGCTGCTCGCTGTGAGTATTAGCGGATCAGTCAAGAGTTAACTAACGGAAGAAACTGGTTCGAGACAGTTATTAACACTTTACAAATAGTAGAATTGGTAAGGAGTATCCACAGTCAAATAGTAATAGATTTAAAATATGATTGTTATGATTTATGTACTTCTTTAAACTTCATTTTATTTTGGTAGTATTATAAAAAGGCTATTCTATTAATTTATAACTAGATCTATTCAGTACTTATAAATTTAGGTATAAAAATATATTTATTGTAATTTTTTCTATATATTTCTTAGCTAGAAATAGCATTGCTTTATTACATTCAAAATTTGATAAACATACAAAGTTTTCAAAATCTCTTAAATCAATTCTTAATTAACATTATTTCACATAGTAAATGCACATTAATAAAATGTTGGTTAATAAATGGTTAAAATTTAAAAATAAAATGAAAATTAACATTACTTATAAAATTAAGGAAGTTAAATATTTGACTATAGATACTCCTTAAATGGTAGTTACACACAGGCTTTTAAAATTTAATTACTGATAATATTCAATATATATTTTTCTTCTATGAAATAACGAGAACAATATGAAGTAAGACTCTAAAAGTGGACGTCATTAAATTTATTTATAATAAAATAGAAAAATATTTAAATCATTTGAATTTAATATTAATTTTAAAAAAAGCTCGATAACAATGTTTTTTTTTTATTATCCGATTTTACAAATTGTTAAAAATAAACTTTTCTATTAATTCTGAAAGGATACCATACTAATCGAAAATAAAAAGAAAATTGATAACTTTTTTACTTTTTTACATGCTACAGTGTAAAAACATTTCATAAATAAAACGCATAGAAGTTAATTAAAAATTATAATTATTTTTATGTTGTTAGTACAGTAGCCTTTCTAAATTCATCGCCATACATACATTTTGTAAAATTGAAATTGGCTTTGTTCCTGTAAACAAGAGTTTAAATTTCATTTCTAAACAGTCATCAGTATTCTTATAAACTTACTAAAAAAACGGTGGGTTGTATGATTATTTCAAGGTACATTTCGATACTCACTAGTTCAATAAATGAAAAAAAAAAATTATTAGTCGATCATTATTGAAAATAAGCAAGATTCTAATTTCATATAAATCACCGGCACAGTATATAAAACACTTAAAATACGTCACCTTCGCTTCATTAGACTGACTTTCTTTGTAGCGTCTGACAAAGTATTGAAAATAATCACTAATATCTAAAGCAGCAGCGCTATTCTTAATAATAAAATATGTATTTTGTCGTTCATATAATTCACTGACTTAACACTCGCTGCTGGATTCTCGCAGTAATCAAAAAATAAAAATAACGGCTGACGTATATATGTCATAGTTTTGTAGTAATAAAAAAAATTATAACATCACATGTTCGTCCGATTGCTCGGACACTTGTAGCGACTCCTACGACTCGCCAAGTCAGATTTGCGTTGAAAATCGTGGACGAGGTAGATCGCCGAAGACTGTATCACCGTGTACGCTCTTGGCTAAGGCTTTTATAGAAGCTTGTATATTGTGAGGATCCATTGGATCTTTTGTTGAAATCTAAAAATGAACGAAAAATTGAAAACTATAAATATTTAAACTAGAAGCTTATTAAAAATAGATAATTTCAAAGATTGAAATTAAAAATAACTTCATGATTTATACATGAAAAACTTTTCAAAGTGAATGATGTAATCTTTTTAACAATTTCATAAGAATAATCTACGTTTTAGCTGATCTATGAATAACAAGTACATAAAACTTGCAAGAGAATCCTGTAGTGATTATTTTCTTCTAATAAGTCTACTTAAAATTTTTTATACAAATTTAAATATCTGCATCTTTTACTAGCTATATTTCCGATATTACTTTATATGTGTTTTATCTGGGATTATACTAAGAATTATACTAACTTGAATACTATCGTATACTAAACATAATTTTTACATTAAAAAATTTATATGCATTATTCTCACCTGTTCTTCATCTTCATCGTGTATTGAGCGTTGTCCAAATGAATGAAAAACAGGCACAGTAACAGGCAACGATTTGGCTAATGTTGGATGGCCACTTCTTTGACTCCTAGGTATGTGTATTCCTTCACTTCCAGAGTCTGATAAAAGAAATACATGCATGAAACAATTTTAATGCACAAATTTAACAAGACAAATCGAATTTATCAGTACCATCCGTATCTGATTCTTGATCTGAAGCTTGCAGATGCCTTAAAGCTAATGGAGTATCATCCATGCCATCAAGCAGGAACATAGGTTCCATAGCATCATAACAATTGTGTATATCCCGTGATCGTAAATCGTTGTCACTACTGTTACCATTCTAACAAATAAATCATAAACATTAGAAAAGTATAATAAGTAGCTTATTCATCTTAAAATTTTCCTGACAAAGTTACTTACAATAGCATGAACTCCTCTAATTGGTTTTGAAGATGAATGCTGACGAACCGAAGTGTTTCTCGAATTAACATTAATTGTCGCGTCGACTGCATCATTCATTGAGGTAGGCTTACTTGGCTGAATAGTTTCAGGGGTTGCAGGTGGTGTTTCTAAATTGGTCGAACCACCAACACTTTGCTTGTCACTAAAAATTAACCTGCAGAAAATTAAAAATGGTCATTAATATTTTTTATTAATCAATTATTGGCAATATTTACAAAAATTATTATGACTCACCTTGAAAGAAGAGCATGCTCCATATGGGCACGTTCCCTAAACTCTTCCAATATGTGATACTGTTCCTTAGTAAATGCACGTATTCTCTCATCTACTAAGATAGCTTGTCTTTGAATGGCTTCTTCTAGTTGCTGTTCTAAACCACCAAGAGCTAATCTTAAGTTACTTGACAACTGAGACACTAAAAAATATAATTTCATTTTATAATATAAACAAATCATCTACAGAATTTTTAAAAGTAAAATTTTTACCAGAAAATTTGGTTGGAGGTTCAAGAGGATCGAGATCATCTCCCTTACTGTGATCTACTACTATCCTAAAGACTGGACTGAAGTTAGGACTAGCTTTTAGGTTTTGTATTTCTTCAGTATCCATCTTTTATGAAAAAAATAATATTTTGTAACAGTTGCTCCAAATTGTATAAGCTAAAGTAACTTATATTGTATAAGGAGTATTAAAAATCTTTAGACTTACAATAAGCTGTGTGTTGATTAAAACTTTAGCTGCTCCAAACTCCCTATGCACTGCATGAGTGTACATTTGACAGTTATGACAGCGGTGAACAGCCCATGCACCCACTTTTCGTACTTCTACTAGGCCAGGTTGCTCCTTTGTTATATTTTCTAAATCTTTTGTAGTAGCAACATCCTTAAAATGTAAAATTCATATTTTTTAATCCAAATTTTTATCTAGTAAATAAATAATTTGAAACAAAATATTATATTAGAAATAAAATATAGAACTATTTTAATGTTCTAATCATAAAATATTTATTTAAATCCATTCAAAATTATAAGAAATGTATTCAACAGCAAAAAGTAGCAAATATGTCATAAAATGCTACATTTAAATACTCACATTGGTAAAAAAAATATCAGCTTGCTCATTCGGACTTAGTTCTATATCATCAATATTGACATTGTGTAATTCATGCCCTTTAGTTTTAATGGACACATTCAAACATTTGCATGTAACAAGCATTTTTCTTGCTTGAAAATAAAATTGGTGTTCCAAAAATTCTTTAATAAAAATTCACTATTTGGCATGAAATTCTATTGATTATATCTTAGCCTTGTGACATTTTTTCCGCTTGATCACTTTGATTTATGACCTGGAACAAAATATAATTATACAATATTAGCATTTTTAAATGTTATAAGCAGGCAGAATTGGTATAAATAAAGCTAAATAAAATTATTTTTAGATAATGTCAATCACAAGTATCCCTAATTGAACGTAAGAGTGGCTATGCCAACGTTTATTTGTCAGAGGTGCAAAGAATAAAACCTGAAAAACAAGTTTGTAATTCATGCTAATTTGAATGTGGATTTTGCTTGAGAATATTTTAATTAGGCACCATTGAATAGAGTGCATATGCATGCTTTAAAATTGGAATCTCAGTTAATTGTGAAATATTGAAGAACAACGGAAAGCAATTAGTGATTTGCAAGATAACAATTATTTCAAAAAGTCACATTGAGAAAAAAATGGTAAAGTGAATAATTTTATTTAATTCAGTGATGTATGTTTCTTAATATAAAAAATCATACTTTATTGCACAAAATAATATATGTTCTAATGAACTGAAACAATTTGATAATAAGATATTATAAAGAGTTGTTATCAATAAGAAACTCCAGTCACAACAGTATTAAACAAAACTTCAAGCACTACACATTTACAGAAAAAAAGTAGCAAAATTATCACTCCTATCTAATAAACCAGATTACAAGCATCCAAATCAAACTAATCAATCACCCAATAAAGCTACACCAATACCCTACACATCCAGCCATAAAACAACAAGTGAAACAAAGCAATAAACCACCCAGCCTATAATTACAGCCATCCAAGTTACCTCTGTAATTACACCCAAAGTCAATAGACCCACATATACCTATCCTCTATACTCAGCCACATCCCAAGCAAACAAAAACAAACAATAGTTACTTAAACAATTCAGCAATGTCAACAGCTGACGTTAACAAACCATCCACCGCTAAAACCAATCAATAAATCCCTCATCAAAATCAATACCCACAAACTCGCGTTTCAACCTAAAACCCAGCTCGCCGGACCTCACTAAACCTCGAATTTCTCCATTACATAAGAAACAACAAATCCCCGAAAAAAAAAACACCAGTAACCTCCAAAGCCACCAATAAACAATCCCCTACTCCGGCTGCACTCTCCCAAAAAACATCGCACAGCACACACAGGAAAAACACTCCAAAACCGCCGCTCTCCTCACCTCTCTCTATCCCTCTCCGGAAAAAAACAAAAGCCCCCGGCGTATAATAGCTCTCTCCTCGCCCAGCAACTGCCCAGCTCTTCTCCAAAACTATCCTCGCGTGCCGATCCGGCCGTCCAAGGGCGAAATACCTACGCTCCTCGAAAAATAAAGTATATACACACAGAGGAGAGACAGACACACGCGAGACTCTCCCCTTGCCCGAGGACACTTACACAGGCTTGCGGGCAAATATTTCGGAGCTCTCTCCGCGAAGGGAGCGCGCGTATGTACACTAAAACAGGCGCGCACACAGACACGTGCGTGTATATATAACAGCCGGGATGGTGTGGAGAGGCGGAAGGGCGCGTGCGCCGCGGCGAGAACGTAAACAACAAGCGGCTATATGTAGGAAGAAAAAAATACACACAGCGCTGCGAGTGTGTATAGGTATTGCAACACGGCGCTCTCCGGCGCTCACCCACACTGATATACCTAACGTCTTTGTGCTGGGAAGAAAACACACGGATTTTCGGGTGCGGATTTTTAATCGCGGGTGAGTGTGAAGGTACTTACGTATCGACTGCGCTGCGGGATGTGTGTAAGAAAGCTTCGGCGTCCACTAAAAATAAACTCGCGATTAAACGCGGAGAGAGAGCACCGCTCTTGTGTTTTCCGCACGTACAGCGTTCGCATATACACAAAGAACTAACCGTGTGGGTATGTATATACGTGCAGAGCAGGGAGAGCGCCGCCAGATGAGAGAGGACTGAAGTATAGCGAGCGCGGATGGATATACCTACGTGATCTGATCAACGTTCGCGTATGTGTGGCTTATATATATATGTATACGTGCTGCTGTTGCTCCAAACGTAGAGTTCGGAGCGCGCGCGATGGTTTTAAGGTGTTGATTCCACGAGCGTGGAGTTTTTCGGCTGGATTATGTAATTGTTATTGTTTTGGATGGCACCCACCTGGATGTGTAAATATACCGATTGTTGCTCTATTGCGTTCTGACAGTTGTGAGCTGTTTTGGTATAGGTGGGCTTTCTTAGGGAGAGGGTTGGGTATTTTTCGGTCGGTTTAGAAGCTTGAAATTATTTCGGGAAAATAATGTGAAAGTCTATTATGTTTCGGAGCTGCGTGCCAGCCGCGGCGTCGTAAATACGTCACGCTCGTGTACTTTGTATATATTGTTTATCTCTGTAAACATTATATATAGATGTTTACACATAACATACAGCTCGGCGATATCAGCGGCTATCAAGTAAAGAATCCCGAGCAACTAAACAAGCACAAAAGAAAGTATATCCATATACTATATGTATACATCAACACACCGCGTGTGCGCACTTACACTAATATATATATACTTACATTTTAGCACTCGGCAGTTAAGCATCACGCGAGTCTCTCAGGCACAAACTAATATAAGATTCATCGCTCTGCGGAATGCAGATAGAGTGGCGCGCTTTTCATCAATTGCACGTATGTGCATGCATGATGCATATACGGTGTAATTGCGCACGCCCGAGGAACCGGCGAATTACGTAAGAGTCGCGAATGTATATGTATAGGCGATCACGATGGAGATAATTGGGAGTGTGTGTATATGTGTACGAGATGTTGGATATTATTTTTGGCGTTTTGGTAGGTTTGTGTTAATAAGAGTCGAAGTGGTTTGATGAGATTTATAAAGGTGCAGGATAATGGTTAGACGATAGGTAAGAAATGCTGAGATATAGGAAACGTTTCGGAGACGTAGTGATAGTTTTATCAGCTGTCGATGGCGAATCGAGCTGCAAACTGTATGCGGCGAGACTAAGCTACTTGAGTAGATTAATTCGCATCGCTTATCTTGGTATTAACAGTAATTGTTGCATTTAAGTGTTATTAAAGCGATCGTTCTGATGATAATTCGCGCTTACGTATCGCTTCTCGGCGTGCGAATTATACTTGCATTATTATATTTAAAGAAAAACGTTCTAGAATACATGCAGGATTCAAAGTAAAAGTTTCCGCGTCACATGCATATAATCACCATAATAATAAGTTACCAAAAACAGAAAAGACAAAAAGCCTCACAAACGCAAGCTCTCCTCTTCAAATCAGCGTTTTTAAATTTCCCGCCCAGCTGACCGTTAAATCAGCTGATCACCACAAATACCGATCAGCTGTTATCCTCAAATAACCTCCTCGATTAAAAAAAA
>JAPYZB010000631.1:0-18968 GCA_030522745.1 Eupelmus kiefferi | reverse complement strand
AGCATCAACAGTGTTTTCATTATTTCTATTATGTGCTAATAAAAGTAAATCAATGATTTCATTATTAGCTTTACTATTATAATACTTATCCCTTCTAGTCCAAGCTAAATGTAAAGAAGTTGATCCTTTGGCATCGGATGCATTTATATTAGCATTATGATGTAAAAGTAGTTGTACTACATTTATCTTATTGTATTTAACAGCACAATGCAATGGTGTGTAACCAGGTAAAGTCTGTGATTCAACAGAAATAGCACCATCGATTCTTGCTCCACATTCAAGAAGTTTTTCAACTATTTTTATATTGCCTCTACAGCATGCTATGTGAAAATGTGATAAACCATCAGGATTGACGAAATTTTTTATTTTCTCATCAGGCATTGATAACATTAAGTCAATAACTTTTTCGCACGACTTTTGATACTTTAAATCTTCTTCTGCATAAACTATAAAAGTCATATGTAAAGCTGTAAGTCCATTACCATTGATTGCATTAATATCAGCATTGTACTGTAAAAGCAGTGAAATTACAGATTTACAATGAAAATACGCTGCACAGTGCAGTGCAGTATAACTACTAAAAATATTACAATTTGGAAAAGTAGCCTTATTAATTTCTACACCACGTTTCAAGAATCCTTCAACAACTTTTGGATTATCTCTTGTACATGCAATATGAAAATGTGACATTCCATTGTCATCAATGCAATTTTCAGTTATCTCATTATGTGTTAATAACATCAAATCAATCATCTTTTCACTGGAATCTTTATGTGCTTTATGTTGTGCATAATTTAAGAAAGCCAAATGCAAAGGAGTCAATCCTTCTTCATTTCTTTCTGTAACAGTAGCTCCACATTTCAAAAGTAATTCAACTAATTCTACATATTCATTATTTACTGCATAATGTAGTTTAAAAGAATTTTTATACCAAGGTATACATTCTTCTGAGTCTCTAACAGATATTCCATGATCAACAAAATTTGTTATAGCAATGTCATTGAATGTTAGACAAGCAATACAATAAGCAATAAAGTGGTCATTAATGTAAGGATGTAAATATTTGTTTTGATTAAAATATTCAGATAGCATTAGTTTAACAATTGTAAAATATTTAAGCCTCATAGCTAAACATAATGGTGTCTCTTCGTTATAGTCTCTACCATTAATATCAGCATCTTTTTCTAATAAAAGTGATATAATCTCAATATCACCTAGTCTTACAGCATAGTAAAGTGGTGTATGAAAAAAATTAGTATTAGGTTTTCTATTTACCCTACAACCATACTTCAGTAAAATTTTAGCAATTTGCTTACGTCCTTGTTGAAGTGCTTGTATTAAAAGTAAATAATCAGTCCAATTGTCATCTTCGACAAATAAAGTTTGTTTTTGCAATACATTTTTTACAAGCTTTGTAGAATTTTTTCTGATAGCTAGAGATAAGACTTTGTAAGTACAATCATCCATAATTGATTTTTCAAAATGAAATTTAATTCTTTTTCATTATATAGAAACTTGTTCACTCTTTGGCATCACCTAGAGAAATCATTATAAAAATTCTTATTAACACGTTTCAATTTAAATATTATTTATAATTTGCTTTTACCTTTTTTTTCCGTTCTTCTTCATCATTATCTTGTACTAAAATATTTCTACCCAAGAAATATAAAAGGTAAACAAACGGACATAACCTAGTGTAAAATTCGATCAAAACCTTACAAAGCTTAAAAAATATTTTATTTATTAACGTTAGCAATTGAAATAAGCAATGATATGTTCATAATAAATTTACCATTCATCTATGTTCTCTAGTAAGCTTATCCATCATATTCCTTAAAGAAGAAAATCAGGCGATGTCCAGCTAGCTGATTCCTGAAGGGCACTACTACGGAGTATGTATACACAACAATACAAATACATACATACCCAATGTATATAATTTCTTATCTATGTCTAACGCTAACTTCAGCCGCCAAAGAGTAAATTTTCTCTTTATTTTTTTAGTGGTCTGAAGTTAGTGTTTGGACTCCTTCGGATAAATTGTGATGGGTCCAGTGGCCCAATGCTGCATTATTAATTTTGGAGAGATACTGTTTACTGAACTTTAAATGATTTAAAGTTAAAACTGCATCTGTAGTTATACGATAAAATCAAATATTACTAAAAAGAAAATAAAAAAAACAGAATTTTGATAAAGGGGATCACCAGCCAAGATGACTGTAAAATTATATATACTATGTAAATGATTTCGACATGATAATAATTAAGGAATTATTTAAAATTATTATTTCAAATTGTTAAAAATTACTCGCTTTACTTACACACAAGTAAGGATAAAATCACTTTCTTAAATATCGTTTTTTGCTGTCTCAACCGACACAATATCAATCGAAATCTGACTTATTTTGGTTCATTTTTACAATTATTTAAGATATTTTCGGTACGTAGAATCACCAATTACAGAATTTAATGTCCGGATGAAGTATGAAAAAAAGTTAATATAATATATCTACAGCTTTTGTTAAAAAAAAACAAAACAATTTATTTTGTATATTCAAAATATATCCCTGTGACTTCTAAATTAACTCAGATCTATTGCACACGATGTGTACTTCTCGCTCGTCAAATGAGAACTGAACTAAGAAAAATTCAAACCTCTATAATAAAAAAGCGACACAAAGATTCTTCTAGTTCGCGCCCTCGCTCGGGTTTTTATGAGCGCAACTATACAAAGAACTGATTCTTTCTATGATGATAACGCCGCGCCGCGAATGCAACTCCATTGAAATACAAACTCCGTTGAAATAAACATACCAAGTCAATCAAATTTCGGATTTTAACTATAATATATTCTTTTCAACATAGGTAATCTCCCTACTTTGCCGAACAACTAGAGACGGTCCCTGTATCCACCTGCTCGTTTCGTAGATTTTTGGAAAATCCATGATTTTTGTTATTAAAAATAGGCTCTAGGTCATAGGCGCACATATGCACTAAATTCGTCCTAAGAACTCGGGAGCGCTTTGTTTTAAAAAATATTATTGCAAATTGGTCAAATATTAAAGCAATTTAACCGTCTTCTTATCTGGCTTCCCTTTATATTTTGACATATTTTTATTAAAAATATCTATTTTTGTTTTACATAAAAGGCGCGCTGTTTCTGTCCGTTACAGCTTTATTTGGAACATTATATTTAATAATCAAAAAAATAAATTATAGTTATTTTAAGAAACCATTAGAATACAAGATAAGACAAACTGGAGCAATATCAAAACGCAAAACGAATAACTTAAAATAAAAGTATTTTTCGGACGTCGTTTTTTTAATGCATTTCCGTGTTTCATGCTAATGTAAAAATTATGATAACATTTGTATGTTTACAATATATTTGCAAAACGGTTGAACCATTTAAAATTTGTTCATAATAAGAAATAAGCAGTTTGTCGTCTTTTTCGCGTCCCTTAATGTGAATTTTTAATTTAACAATCAATAATTATTGGGCTTTTCGTATATAATATTTCGAACAAATAGATATGTTTATTAAAAAAAATATACAAAAATAAATAAACGTTTAGTTTGTTTGAAATACAAATGTTATTGTTCATTTTATTTATGCATGTATATATTAAGTATTTTTAAATGAAGACATTAAAGAAAAAAATACATAAATAGCTCGATATATTTAATTTTAAATGTTAATTAAAGTTGGACGATTATATTTACTTTCTCGGCTACAATTTTTTATATTTTTTAATTTATAATAAATATAAAATATAATCAATAAGTTGAAATACTGTCTATAATATTTTTTAAGGTTGTAAAATTTTAACTCAATACTTTAACTTAAATCTATAGAAAAAATATTTTAAAAGACATATTGCAATTATATTATTCTTAACTTCGATAACTTATATATTATATAAATGTTAAATTAATTTTATCAAACAATTTCTTACGTTTCAAATAAATATTGCGAATAATACGTTGAATTCAAACTATCTTAAAATTACAAATGACGCTTGTTTTACAACAAATAATTCTTCATACATAGAAAATAATACTTATCACTTCAATTTCTCTTATCAACAATATCACCTCCCACGTAAAAAGCATATCTACATGTTAAAAAACGGTATTACACTCCGCAACTTTGTCCGTTTTTTTATTTTCCTTAAGCTGAGATAGGATTCTGTATAATAAAATGAGAAATAATGACTTCAAAAATATCGAGTTCTGTAACTTATAGAGCGGGCGAAGTTGCGTTGGGGGACGCTAGTTTTGTATAAAATAAATGTAAGGTTAGGTGCCAATTAGTTAACTTTTTTCATTTTTTTCAGGAATAAAACAATATGGTTCATATCAGAATGCTTTTACTCCGCTCTGTACACAAATTGAGCCCTCTCTCTCCTATACATACCAACACAAACACCACAATCACGGGCAGTCCTTTGCGCAGCTGCTGGCGCGCTGACACGTGCGCACGGCCGATTTGCCAGATCCGCGCGCGCGCTCCATAGTCTCGTCTGCTCGACGGCGGAGTGCACTCGGGTGTTTTTTTCCCCGACTTCCACGACGCGCTCGGAAAAATGTTTTTCTCCGCGTCGCCGAGGCTTTTTGCGATAGCTTTACCCTGCGCACTGCTGCTGTTGATTGGTCGTGTTGCCGGTGAGTGTACTTTTTATGCAGGTTTTATTTTGCTAGGATTTTGGGAAGGTTTCCGTGTTTGTTTGATTGAGGGTCTGGATAATATAACCTCTTTGAGGAAGGTTCATTGTTTGGGTCTGTGGATGTGTTTTTCTTTGGGTTTTAATTGTTTTCTTTTGATTTTGGGTTGCGATATGTTCGTTTAATTGTTATGGATTAGTTGCATTGGCCCAGTATTGCTTTTTGATGATTGACGCGATCTTTGAAGGTTAAGGCACCATTGAGATATATACACGTCAGAAATATGGAAATCCCACGTCAAAGCGGGCGTTGTTGACAAAATTTACTTTCATTTATTTTATTTAAATACAAGTAATATTACTGACGCTTTGCAAAATTTGTTTATTTAGTGATATTTGTTTAGAATTAAAAGGTTTAACAGTAGATAAAATAAATGTATACTGAAACAACATTTATTTAACTACCAAACAATCAGATCCTTATCTCAAAAGAGCTTATAATTTATTATTACCTGTACAAAAAGCTCGCAATGATATACTCAAATTTTTTTTTATTACAGCTAGAGGAACAAATTATGTCACATGTGGAACAGTTGTCAAATTAATGAACACAGACTATAATGTAAGACTACATTCTCATGACATTAAATACGGTACAGGAAGTGGCCAGCAATCTGTAACAGCAGTAGAAGCGAAAGAAGATGGCAACTCATACTGGCTTGTGAAAGCTCCTACTGGAAAACAGTGTACTAGAGGGTACTGGAATTTCTCAGAATTCTATTATATGAAAATAATTCAATTGGTATATTGTATGTTTTATATTTTTGTTCTGTAGTAAGCCATTCAAATGTGGGGACACAATCCGATTAGAACATTTATCAACAAAAAAGAATCTTCACTCGCATCATGTGAGTTCTCCATTAAGTGGAAAGCAAGAAGTATCAGCCTATGGAAACAATGGAGATGGTGATACCGGTGACCACTGGATGGTTGTATGCCCTGGAGACTATTGGGAGAGGGATGAACCAATCATGTTGAAACATATAGATACTGATGCGTTAGTAAAACTACTTTATTTCAAATAACAATACACAATACAAAATCAAACAAATTATAGTCATGTTCACTCTAAAATTAGAATGTTTTTTAAACCTTTACAAGTATTAAGTACATAAAAACAAACAAAATTTCTTAAATATTTATTTTTAGATGTTATATTAACATTATAAAAAATATATTCATAAAAAATTGATACTTTTAACCTTTAGAAAGTTGGGACTTTAAGGGGTATATCGCATATCAGAAAACTAGTATAAAAGGTATGTTATATCATTGATTAATCATAAACCAAATTTTGGTTATGGAGTGCACCAACATATTGGCTTTCCGGTCCTCTAAAGGTTAAAATGATCATTAAAAGATAGTATATGGATGGTAATTTTAGAAATTTTAAATATAAAAAATATGCTTTTCACTAATTTTTGTTATTAGTTTTTAAAGTCATTTTATAAGAATTTTTAAAATACAAAACTATTAACTATAGTTTACTAGAATGAATGCAATAAAAAATTTTGTCAAAATTTATCTTTCTAAATGTATTTCTTCTGAGTAAAAAATTTTTTATTTACAGATATTTGGCAGTGACTGGACGAACATACGGTTCTCCAATTGTAGGTCAGCATGAAGTTGTAGGTGAATATTCCAGCAGTAGCTACTCTCAGTGGCAAGCAATGGAAGGTCTTTTTATACATCCCAGTGATTTTAAGCAGCATATAGAACATACTGAACTTTAATACCATCAATTTCCATTCACTTTTTATTGCAAATATCTTTTGCAAAGCTGTGTGAGATTTTCCTGGTGTGTATTTGCGTGAGTGCTATGTAAATATGTATGTGCTATAGCAAAAAAAAAAATGATAAAGTTCATTATTTATAAAAAAATTTATACAATTAAAAAACATAATAAGATGATATCTCCTGTGATTTAAAGGGAGATTGGTGAAAATGATTGATGAAAAATGTATATTAATTTTAAAATAAATAAGTAATAAGTGCTTTCAATTAAGTGCATTAGTTTTTGGTTATAAAATAGAAAAAAGTTGTTTTTAAAAATAATTTATTTAAAAGTTTTAAAATGTATCTTGTTAACAATATTCTGCATTAATATAATGAGATTTTATGTTTAACAATTTCATTATAGACTATTTAACACTTTAAGTAAAATCTTTTATAATAAATATATTATTTTTTTATGTACAAAAAAAAAAAATATATAACAGTTTTATGAATAACTGGTAAAACACTGATTTTCACCAATGCTTCCCTTTTAAACACTCTTCATTTCATACTTTTCATCAATGCTCCTGGAGTGTAAAAATCCATTAAAGGGAAAAATGAAGTTCAAAAATCCATAACTCCCAAATATCTCATAGATATCCTGCTGTTTTCCATAATCTGGATAATACTTCTGTCTTCCTGTTAAACAAGCATACAACTTCCACAGTCCATAGACCAGAGAAAAACAGGCAATGGAAATGGAAACATTGAACAAGGTGACTAAGAATACATTGATACTTTCATCACCAGCCAAGAAAAATTTGGCCAAAGTAATGGGAAAGAAAAAGTTTAGAGCAAAGTAATATACATTGAGTTTTGTAGTATCCAAACGAACAAAGTATTCATATAAATAAGGGCCTAATGTGAACACTGAGTATATACAGGCAAAAGAGGCATACAGACAGAACATGATGAAGTTTCCCATATTCTGTCTCAACACACATGCCCCAAGGAAGAAGCAATGATGATCACGATAATAAAAACACTTTTTACAGAGAACACAGTGCTGTGCTGGCCTGCGAGTATAGTGTTTGCACTTGCCACAATACCAAAATCTAGATCCATTTCCACCGCTCTCTCGACAAGTAGCCATGGTAAAAGGTATTACAGCTTTCCTGTTGATGTTGCAAACCAGGTACCAGTTTAGATAAAATTGTACTGACAGAAAGACGAAGAAAGGTGGTATTGTATTCTCTATGTACATGGTAACAAAGCCTATCATCAGGCTGAACAATACTGTCATCATTGGACAAGCCAAGTAGGCAACATAGTGTATCCTCTTCATTCTTCATTACAATGAGCTGCTATTTTATTTAACTGCGGACCGTGGCAGCATCAGCTGTTCTCTGTAATCAAATGATGACATTTGTGTTTACAAACGCAGTTAAATGTTAAAGTTCAAATGAATAAGTAAAATAAAATTGGAGCATATAGACTCACCTTAACTGGTCGCCATGTTGCCTTCTCTGCTTTCTGCCTTCTGCCAAATAATACATTGTAATGTTACGTGCTTGAAAGGGCGCCAACTTCAAAAATACATTGCAAAGCTTTTACGTTTCGATTATTTATTGCTTTTGATTCCAACAGGATTTATCTGCAAAAATTTCTTTAAAATAATTTATAACTAAAAGTAATTAAATCATAAATTATTAACATTTTATTTAATTAAATTAAAATTAAACAGTTATGAGAAAAATTTCTCAATTGATATTTTAAGGATGGTGCAACTGTTGTGTTATTCTTGAAACTTATTTTAATTTTTGGATGAGATTATATAAGTATATAAGTACTTATTTTATGTTCTATTTTTACATTTTTTAAAACTTTGAAAATCATCTATTATCATACTACTAGATAAAAATTTGGGTTAAAATAAAACGCATAATTTGGGAAAAAAATCATTATTCTTAAATTTATTTTTTTCGTATTAATAAATCACTAGCGTCATTATATGTAAATGTACATCATTGCATACTTATGGCCACCAATAAAGAGGTCTTACAGTCTCGCCTATACAAGAGTACAATATTTATTTTTTTACGCTTTCTGGAATTAATTGCTGAAATGGTAAATTTGCTTTTACACCACCAATGCTATACATAAATTCTCTGTACAAGTTCTGATACAATGTTAATAAATCAAAGATTAAGGTCTACTGCCTTAGTCTTGTTTAATATAATTACCAACAATTATTTGACATAACAAGAGTAGGAAGGAAAAAAAATGGTAAAATAATTAAGGTCACTTTTTATACTATGACCAAACTTTTACCAATTTGTAACCTGTTTTTTATTTTTTAATATTTTCATACTTAGAATTCCATGAAAATTTATTATTTTCACTACTCCATTATCTTAATAACCATAGTTTTTTATGACTACTTTTCATCTCTAATACTAGTGGAAAAAAATAATCATCATAACAAGAAATGAAATCGTCATAGGATACTTCATTTCTATGAATATATAAAACCTTTTGTCTTGCAGGATAAAGGCATCCAAGAATTTTTGCATTAAAAATTACTTTCACTCAATTCACTATAAGAAAATTATTCCTTCGATGATACGTCATTCGAGAATAATACGTCGTTCGCTTTAGAATTCATAAATTCGATGTAAATAAAAAAAAAAATTGTAAACTTAAAGTGGGAAAAAAATTTTGTGCCGCGCCTGATTTGCTCCTTATGATGCATTTTGCTGTTCTTTGCATTTTTTACATATTACACTCTTTGGTACCAACTCGATATCGAGGGCAAGAGACAAAAACTCATTGACATACCACCAATAATGAGATTTTCCTCAAAGGCGAGAGGACGTTTCTCTTGCTTAGTTTTTGCCGAACCAAAAGATTGTCTTAAAACAAATATACATAGCAGTCATAACGTAGATGAATTTCATTCTCTGCTGTTGCTGCTGTATTTCTGATTCAATAGCTATAATTCGTCGGTTAAGTTTGCCTACTTGACGTCTCAGATGTTGCACCTCCTCACCTGGAGGAAGAGTAGTATCTAATACACCATATGCTGGTGTTTGTTCTCTGAAATAGTTTTTGAAAAATTATTATACATACTTTTAGTACTTTTAAAATATTTTTTATTGCATAAGGTTTTTTTCAACACCTCAGGTAAAAGTGTACCACATTATCTCTCGGCGCTGGAAATTGAATGTGTCACTAGGTGTTGTAAAAAATAGCGTATGCGACTCGGGAAGTAAATTGGCGACCCCATAGCACGTATTTACTACCCTCGCCTTCAGCTCGGGTGGCAATTAACACGTGCTATGGACTCGCCAATTCTTTACCTTCCGCATGGCATAATATACTATAGTTTTTATATATATATATATATTATATAAACTAGTAATTGTTTTAAATTAATTAATCAATTATAATTTATTACATAATTATTATTATAATACATCTGAATGTAATAATAATTATGTAATATACACAAGCTATTACAATAGCTTATATATAAGCTACTACAAGCAAAATGAAAGTGTCAGAAACAGGAACAATCACGGGATATCATTGGTAAATATATCTATATACATGAAGGATAAGAAGAATAAGAGCTTATATAATATTTTGATATTTGTTCTTATTATTGAAATTATGAAATGATGTTACTCAAATTACTATTACTAATTTAGTCACCTTTTTTGCCAATAACCATAAATATTAGCTAATTTTCTTGTTTAAAAAAATATAAATTCTTTTATGTATAAATATGAAACATTTTTGAATATTTTGCTTTCAAAAGTAGGTGTCAAATAATAGTATTTTACATAGTATAAGATAGATTAAATACTAGGTGTAAAATAATTCCTTTATACCCTCTACTTTTTCAAGAAAAAAAAAATGTAAAAATTAATGTGTTTCTAATATTTATTATTTTTTTCTCGATAAATTATAATTGAATTTAATTTCCTATATAACTGACTTGTGAGATGCTCAAAAGAAATAGTAAGAAATACTTTTCAAGCACAGAAAATTTGGTGAGCATCACGGGTAAGACGGTGAATTTTACCTCGTATTTAAAGTACGCATCTCCGCAACGCGCAACGTACCCGTCTTGTTCTGCAAACTCACACTAATAGATCCACTTCTTAACCATGATTTATAAAATATTATTTAAAAATGTTTTTTCAAGATGCTTAAAACTATTTCAAAATTTATACTTTGTTTAGCTAACAAATGAACAAAGTTTACCTTGTATTTCTAGTCATAACTTGTGTGTCATTATTATAGTGATCACGACTTTTGATAGGAGCTTCTTCTAAGTCTATTGAATTATTTAGTCTAGAATCCTCATCTGCAGTAGGAAAATAATGAGTATCCAGTGTCAATACTCTTGGTGGTGTCTAACAAAAAAAAAAAATTTTATTAATTTGAATTTAATAATTGTATTATATATATTTTATTAACTGTATTAAAAAAAGGTTGTTATACTTACAATGCATCTTACAACATGAGGTTCAGAAGGTAAGACAGCATTTTCTAAAGTAATTTCCCTAGGGGGTGCTTTTGTGCCCATGTGTTGCTCTTGGCCTAAAATCATTATTAAACCAACATTATAATTGTTAAAAATAATAAAATAATTGTTTATAATAATTTTTATATTTTTCATCTTATATAAATTTTTTGCATTACATATTATCTTTATAATATACTGAACTTGGAACTTATAATTTTTTATGTAGTTAGATATATTTTGTGCAACAAATAAATAAAAAAAAATATAAAAAAATTTATTTGGATTATGACTAAATCATTTTGTAGATCCAAGTTATTTAGAATTCATAAGAAACCAAGCACAAAAGCTTACCGACTACAAGGATTCGATCCGGAACATGCATCTCCAGCTTCTCGGTCATCACATTCCAAGCTGAGCCATTAGTGCCAGGAATATCATCGTCGATGAAGTCACCACCGACCCTGATGCTCTTGGGCACTCTCATCCTTTTATTTATATCCAATGTAAAGTTAGGATCGAAGAAGCTGTCGACTTCTCCGTTGAACCTTGTAGGACTGTGAGTGTTGGCCATCCCCTTGAAACCTAAAAGAACGCCACTCTTTAATATCAAACCCCAACACCCCAGAAAATAAAGTACCCCTAATCAACAATGCATACACGTGCCGCTAAATCGATTACACAAAGTTACCGCAAAATTTCAGAGCCAAAAACCTTCCTCAATCAATCACCAAAGTAAAACATCCATCAAAAACTACCCCGCACGCACAACCGGAAAGTCCAGCAAGTACCTACTCACAAACGTTCGCGCGATAAGAACAAAGCCTCCTCGGAACAAAAACAAGCGCGCGGAGAAAGAGACAATGAACTAGCCGCGAGCGAGAAAAGCAACTACGTAATAATATGGGCCAATTGATTTTTAACCTCTCCGAAAAATAAGCGAAACGCCAGACTCCAACTCCTCTCTCGTTTACCTCCCGCAACGACAACAAACACGGACAGACCGAGACAGAGACGCGAAGAAGGAGACACTATACACACAGTGCCTTTTTGCTCCTCGTTACAACATAACGTACATACCTTCGCCAGCAGGCCCCTGACAGTGTCTCTCGCACAGTGTATACGGCGCGAGCTGCAGCTCTCTCCTCCCGTTCGTCGTCCTCCCGCGCGAACGACCCGAAGTCCGTTGCGCGCTGCGCGCAGACGGCCTCGCGCCTTTTTTTATCGATTTCGGTCCGCAGCTGATGAGCTTGACTCTCGCGCTCTGCGGCTCCCTGATTTTTTTGATTTTGCCATTTTTTGGGGGTTTTGTTATGTTATTGTTGTTTTGTAGAGTGGCACTCGGTTAATTTGAGGGGTTGCTGTTTTTGTCGTCGGTAAATTTTGGAGTCGATTTTTGAAAGGCGAGAAGCGCGTGAAGGTA
The DNA here is from genome assembly GCA_030522745.1 of Eupelmus kiefferi. Lineage (NCBI taxonomy): Eukaryota > Metazoa > Arthropoda > Insecta > Hymenoptera > Eupelmidae > Eupelmus > Eupelmus kiefferi. Next base: position 6,574 of record JAPYZB010000631.1, on the reverse strand, counting down.
GCAGACAGTCGAAGATCGGCGCGCATGCGCAGGTGGATCGGAGCACTTTGCACGGTGTTATATCTCCCGCCAAAACAACAGGTATAGCCGCGCATCAAAACAGAAGTCGCACGTTGCTGGGACCCGCGGAGAAGTTGGCCGAGGATAGCTGGTTTTTTAGCGAGGATCCGAGTGATTTGGATGGTTTTGAAGAAACATGGATGAACGTGAGTTCTCGACCTTTTCTTGGTTTTTTGTCTGGGGTTGTGGTTGCTTGGGATGAGACGGTTGTTTAGCAGACACTAGCTTTTGCGTGGATAGTGACAAATGCATCATTGTTTCGTTTCTTTATCTTTTTGATTATTAGATATTGTATAAATGTGACATCAGTTTGGCTATGTTATAGTCTGTTATCTATTCAAACTATTTGATTAATGTTATGTATATTCATATTTTGTAGAATTATACATCTTACTATCGAATAACTATATAAGGGAAATCTGAAACTTTTATTCTTATATGTGTCTGTCTAAATCAAAATGAATGTTAGATGTAATTTCTTACAATAATTTTAATATTAACCATCTTAGAAAAGTATAAGTGAATAGATTTTTACTTAAATATATTTATTTTTAGCATTAGCCACACACAGAAGTAAACGGCAGAAGACTGATAAGACTGGTCGTTTGTCTGCTTTGGAAAAACTAAAGCAGCTGAAGGGCAGCAAAAATAAGTACCAAGTAGATAATTTAGATAATGTTTACGATGAAGTTGATGAAAAGGAATACGGCAAAACTGTTTTGGATAGACAGTGCGATGACTGGATTGTTGATGATGGTAAAATTCATAGTAATTTAAAATTAAAAATATAAATTCATTCTTGTTTCTTGATAATTTTTCAACAGTTTTATTCTTAAACAAAAAATAATAATAGCTGGTAACTAACTATAAAATTAACAGAACATAAGTAAACAAAAAAAAAAGAATATATTATTTTTTGAATAGTTGTTACAAATTTTTAAATATATATAATTTTTAAAGGAAATCAGTTTAAGGAATGCTAAATTTTTACAATATTTCACTAATCCTAAGTATACACTCACAGGTGGTGGCTCGGGTTACGTGGAGGACGGCCGCGAGATCTTCGACGACGACCTGGATGACGAAAGCGTCCAAGAGGCTGCACGTCGCGAGCACATGAAGGGCCCGCGTAAACGCAAACGCGATCCTGAGCCGAAGCAGCAGCGCGGTAGCATTACTAGCATGTTCTCCAGCATGGCTAGTAGAAAGAAAGCTGAAGAGAAGCTCGGTGACGACGACATACTTGGTGATCTCATGTCTGAACTAAAAAACGATACGGGTAGCGCCAAGCCCAAGTCCACGCCCAGGAGCAACAAATTCCTGAGTACACCGAAACCTCCTGCTCCGTGAGTTCAGACTTTTTAGAGAGATTGAATGTTTAATTTTAGAATTGATGAACCTTTGTAATACCTTACAATAAATTTATTTGATTTACCTTTCTTAAATGTGTCTTGCCGTGTAAAATCGCGATTTTAATAGTCGTTTAATTTGTTATTCTTAGGTCAGATGATGAGAAGTTGATAGCAAGTTTAGTAAAGGAAACAATTAAACCAAGATCAAATCAAGAGGATTTGGATGATGAAATGTTGATTTATAGTAAATCTGAACGAAGCAAGCCGAAAATAAAAAGCGTGGAGATATTACAGTCACCAAAAGTCGCAAACGAGAATAAAATTCCAGAAGCTGTTAATGTTTTAAAGGAAAGTGAGATTCCAGAAACTGCAAAAATTACAAAGGAGAAAAAAGTTTCAGAAGTCGCAAAACCAGTGGTAGATACTGAAAATTTAAATTTCGACGACGATTTTTCAGTTGATAGTTTTTCGGATTTAGGCAACATGGCTAATTCAACTTCAGTTACAAATGTAACTTCGGTTACTCAAACCACTAATAAAACAGAAAATGGCGAAGATTTAAATCAGTATATTGGTGATGTATGTCACAAAAATATCATTTTTCGTAATTCTATTGCAACTAATGTTTGAATTATATAATTTCTTTACTATTCTAGATCTCCGATATCGACTTCGGCAATGCAGAACTGGATACATCTGTACCTACATCGTCTAATCAATCAGCAACTCAGCCCACGGTAACGCAACTGGATCGGTCGCAAATGTGGCGCGAGAAAGATGCAGAGTTCCATAATGACGACGTTTTTGCCAAAGTTTGGGAGGAAGACTTTACTATAGCCACAGCAGCTGTCGAAAAGCAGCAACAGAAGATTAGCACCGAATTTAAGATGTTGCCCATGCCGACGACTACAAACGCTGCTGGGGAAAAGATTTTCAGATTTTTCTGGTGGGATGCTTTTGAAGACCCATACAAGCAACCCGGAGTCGTGCACTTGTTTGGAAAGGTCTTCGTAAAGGATTTGAATGAGTATGTTTCATGTTGCGTCAGCATAAAGAATATTCCTAGAAAAATTTTCTTATTACCCAGGGAATTTGTAAGTGAATAGGATTGATAAATTCATTTCTAATTTTATTACGTTTTGTTATGAAATAATAAAAGAAAACAACAAACAACTCTTATCCTCATTTTTAGAGAAAGGACGAGAATGGAGAGAAAGTTGAAATCTCAATGAAAGAAGTTTATGATGAATTCACCAAATACACGCGCGAGCTCGGAATCAATCAGTTTCGCTCCAGAGAGGTGAGTAAGAAGTATGCGTTCGAACGCGAAGGAACACCCACCTTGGCAGAATATTATGAAGTGCAATATCCGGCTACCTATCCTCCTATCGAGTCTAATTTTTCATCCTCGACTATCGAAGCTGTCTTTGGTACTAGCGTTAATGCTCTAGAATTGTTCTTGATCGAGAGAAATATTAAAGGACCGTGTTGGCTAGATATTACAGGACCTTTGCCGGTGGATAATCCATTCAGCTGGTGCAAAGTACAAGTGAGTTGAAGTGTGTGATTATTTCATTTAAAAATGTAGCTGATATGAGAATAAGTAGGATAAGCGCAATAGTTGAAATCAGCAAGTCAAAATTAACATTTTATTTAATTCATAATTAGTTAAAGCTTGATAAATGATTTACGTATTTACGTAATAAAAACCATTTTATTTTTTAAGGCAAATTGTACAAACATGGATAAGATCTCGGTATCCGAAGATCAATCACATTCTTTGACAATACCACCAGTGGTAATGGCAACTATAAATGTTCAAGTTTCTCTGGATCCAAAACAACAAAAAAATGAAATCGTAAATATTGGTATTCTACTTCATCACAAGTTCCAATTAGATAAAGCTCCGCCGAAACCGCCTTTTGATACACATTATTGCCGTGAGTTTATTTTTCTTTTGCATTTAAAATATAGTTTTTGGCAAATTACTTTTTAATGCCATAATTTAAAAAAAAACTTATTTTAAAATATTTTAACCACGATCAATTTTAATAACAACTTTTGCAGTCGTTACGCATCCACGAAGCACTACCTGGCCAATGAAAGCTCGCGATCGTCTAGCGAAAATCAAGAACACTAAGGTGATTCGATGTGATACCGAGCTTGAACTACTTGAGCAGTTTCTTGAAATAATTCAACGCTCAGATCCGGATATTCTTATTGGTTATGATTGTGGTTTTCAATTTGAAGTTCTTATGAATAAAATATTTACGCTCAAAGTTAAAAATTGGAGTAGTGTTGGCAAACTTAAACGACTTTCGCCACCGTATTTTAAGGTATTTATTTTTAAATTCTGTAAGTTCCGTATTTCAATCTTATCAATGATGTACTTTTCTATAAAAATAATATTTCTTAATTATAATATTATATTAATTTTTCTTTTTAACCAAATAAAGTTGGATAAATAAATTTAATAACTTTATTTTGTTCCTAGGGAAAAATGAATTTAGGACAGATATTCTGTGGTCGGCCGATCTGTGATATAATGCATTCAGCAAAAGAGTTGAATTTGAAAGTCAAAAGCTATGACCTTAGTTCACTTTGCGTAGCAGTAAATATTTTTGATTTTTATTTTAGTATTAATAATAACTAATAATTTTGATTAATATTAATATTGACAGAAAAATATTTTGCAAATATTTTGTATTCTAATTGATTATTTTAATTAGTTAAAAACATTTTTTATTTTATACATAGGTTTTACACAAAAAAGATTACGAATGCAAAGAAATAAAACCGGAGGATTGTCCTAAATTTTACGCCTCGGCAGAAAAAGTGGAAAACCTTATTCAATCGACAATGGTAGAGGCTTCTTATATTCTGGGCATTGTGGTTGAGCTCAATATTCTGCCATTAGCACTGCAAATTACAAACATTGCTGGTAATACTTTGTCTCGTACTTTGTCGGCTGGTCGTGCTGAAAGGAATGAATTTCTTCTTCTCCATGCTTTTCATAATAAGGTTGGTTGTCTATAAATTTCAGTTTAAAAGTTTATACCTTCATTATCGTGTGAAATTCATTTGAGAATTGATATTTAATAATAATTGTATATTATGATTTGGGAATTATCTTAACTTATTTTGTTTGACGTTGTTTTTAATTCTTTATATAATTAATTTAATATTTATCCTAAAAGGGCTATATTACACCGGATAAAAGAGTGGTTAATAAAAAGAAGGACGCAGGTGAAACAACGCAGGGTGGGAAGAAAAAGCCAGCTTACGCCGGTGGCTTAGTACTTGACCCAAAGAAAGGATTCTATGATAAATTAATTTTGTTGATGGATTTTAATTCATTATATCCCAGCATAATTCAGGAATTCAATCTTTGCTTTACAACAGTTCAAGGAGCAGCTTATGCAAATGTTGAAGTAAGTTAGAAAATTAACTTTTTTAACTCTAATAAAGTTTATGTTTATAAACATTAGACATAAATGCAGGATTATAATTTTATAGAAAAATAGTATACGTATTTACATATTTATTTTTACATAAAAGGATTTAACCTTGCCGGAAGCGGGGATGGAAGATGGTATCGTGCCAACGGAGATTCGAAAATTAGTTGAAAGTCGTGTCGAAGTAAAAAAACTTATGAAGACGCCGAATCTCTCACCTGAACTTAAAGTCCAGTACAACATTCGTCAATTGGCCTTAAAATTAACTGCTAATTCGATGTACGGTTGTCTTGGTGCGACTCATTGTCGTTTTTACGCCAAAGGTCTTGCGGCGCTTGTCACAATGAAGGGTCGTGAGATTTTGCAGAACACGAAATCACTCGTTGAGAAAGCTAATTATGATGTATGGTTACACTTTATCAAAATTGTGATCTACGTTTTTCACAATGATTATATGTTTAAATAAAAATTAATTAAAAAATATTTTTACAGGTCATATATGGTGATACTGATTCGATTATGATTAATACAAACATATTGGAATACGAACAAGTATTTAATATTGGAAAAGAAATTAAGAAAGAAGTAAATAAGACTTATAGGAAAGTAGAGCTCGACATTGATGGAGTGTTCAGGTATCTTTTGTTACTACAGAAGAAAAAATATGCAGCAGTGACAATGTCAAAGCTGCCCAATGGTCAATTACAGTACACAAAGGAACTCAAGGGCTTGGATATCGTTAGGAGAGACTGGTGTGGATTAGCATGTGACATAGGAAAGTATGTGAACAATTTTTAAAGTATCTTATATTGAAACATTAAAGTTAAATAAATCACTTTAATTTCTGACCTTTTAAAAAGATAGTAATATTAATGTTTACAACATTTAAAAAACGTTTTTTTATTTAAATTTAAATATAAAATCGTAATTTAAAATTATAACTTTTAATTAAAATGACTTTATTATTTATGTTTGAATTTAATTTTATTTTCTTTTTTATTTTGTCAGTCAAATTTTGGATCAGTTGTTGAGTGATCAACCAAGCGAATCTCGTCTTGATAGAATTTTTGATATTTTGACTCAAGTTGGCAACAATCTTCGTGAAGGTAAATTGCCTTTATCACTGCTTGTCATCACGAAACAGCTATCGAAGAACCCACATGAATACCCAAATGACAAGAAATTATCGCACGTTCTTGTTGCTTTGCGACTCAACGAAAGCGGTGGTCGCAAATGGAAGGCCGGCGATACAGTGCCTTACATTATTTGTGAAGTACGCACTTTTCTTTACATGTAGTTAAAATTGTACAAAAATTCTGCAATTTATTTGTAATATATCTTTACTATAGCAGTTTTTTATAATTATGATTTTAGGATGGCACAGATAGAACAGCCGTCGAAAGAGCTTATCATATAGAAGAATTCAAAAAAAGTGACAGTCTCAAAATAGATGTCAATTATTATTTATTGAATCAAATACACCCTGTAGTACTCAGAATTTGTGAACCAATTGAGGGAATTGATGATGTATTACTCGCACAACATTTAGGTATAAATTTGTTATAATACCTTGGATAATTTTAGATTTTCAGGAAACTTCTTGTTGACACACTGAGAAAAATGTATTCTGGACGCGAGAAGACAAATCCGGTTGTCGAGAATTTTTTGCCTCAATAGAACATCCATTTGCAGGAAGTGGAAATATTC
>JAPYZB010000630.1:0-18974 GCA_030522745.1 Eupelmus kiefferi | reverse complement strand
CAGAGCCTGCGAGCTGTGCTTTTTTTCGTTAAAGATTATGAACTGTACTTTTTTTCGTCTGAGCGTGTGAGTAGTGCTTTTCTTCTTCTGAGGCGTCGTAATAATGATCACAACCATTCTTTTATAGATAACTGTATAAATTTTTTAATAATCACTATAACCCAACCATTTTATTCTCAAAAAATTCTTTATTTTTTGTCTTTTCAATAAAACATAAACTAACTGAAACATTTTTTACAACAGCTTGCCACTGCCGCGCTGCTGATATACAGCGGCTTTGCGGCTCTCTATTACGCTAAGGTGAATCCACAGATTAGCGACGATGAAGACGACTTTTTACTGCGTCGACGGCGGCGTTCCGTCGATCGGGATCGACCACCGCGAGACCGACCCTATCTCGGATTCGAGCCCCAGACCTTCCAGAGGATACTCGACGCCATTGCCCGCGAAATCCATTGATTCTGCCATATAACTTCTTCATTCAATTCGAATATGTCGAGCTGTATTTGTATATTATTCTATTTGTATACTCTTGGATATATTAATTCGTGGAATAATGTTGAATAAATGAGAAATTTAGATATTTTTGTAAAAAGATTTCAACTGTTGTGTTTTTTTTCAAAAAGCTGTTTGACTTGGAGTTTTTGAATCTAAAGTTGTTTCTTGATAATTTATTGGCTGATATGTATATCGATATTTTATTATTCACACAACTCTGATTAAAAGTTATCTTTTAACTTTAGTTAAAAGTTAGAATCAATAAAATACAAATAATTACTAATATGTATATAAAAAGCGTTACGTGAGGGGGAGGAATCGGGGCCGCAGATTCTAGTAAATTCTGGGGAGCAAGGGACATAGATAGAACGGCGACCTAACTGTTAATGAATGGCGTACTTGAATCGAAAAAATCAATGAAATTTCCATTTCTTGATATTTAAGACATAATGGTACATAAAAAATTTGCCGCGAGTACATCAAAAAGTTTTGCAAAAGTAATGTGAAAATATTTGGCATTCAAAATAATCATGCGTTAACTATTAAAGAATATTTCTTAGCTGTTTAAGAAATACTCATTTGGCTCAACAGTCATGAAAACTTTGGGTTTTAAGTAATCGCGACTTAACTGTAAAGATTTCTTTCTATCAGAATACTTTTGGAAAACTTTTTTATGCACTTGCGGCAAATGGACCATGTCTTAAATATTAAGAAATGGAAATTTCATCGATCTTTTTCGATTCAAGTATGCCATTTATTAACAATTAGGTCACCTGATTTGACTGTTTCGATTTCTTTCTATACGTGGATGTATCGAGTTTAAAAGAGATTTTTATTTTAAAGGATGAGAGTCAAGCAATAATTTAAGATTTAAAATCTAAAAATTTATTATGGTGAATACGCTTATATGAGCATTTATTACATATAACAAAAAATTCACAAATCGTGATTACATTAATATACGACAATGAAATAAAATATTTTATTATTTTAAAATGATTCTTTAATCACTCATTTAAGCATAAGCACGATTCAAATCGTCGATTTTCAAGTAATCAACTATTTTAACTATGATTTCTGTCGGTAATTTTTCATACAATATCGAATTAAGAGTATGTTCCATCAAACTTATATCTTGAAATTTTTCCATTGCCAATGAAAAGTTCGCTAACAAATCTTCGCCGAATACTGGAAAAGTTTCTTTAACATTACACTTATACTTCTCAAAGCCTAATACAAAAGCTTTATTTCTTATAAGTCTTGCTAATTCTATTTGCCTTTTCGTAAATATATTATAAAACGAATAATTTTCAAAAAAATATTTAGTTTTCATGGCTTCAATTTCGTTCAAGCATAATTTACAGTTAATATTATCGGAAGCATTAAGAATTTCTAAATATTGTTTACATACAGAAACTTTTTGTGTGCACAAGATTACTACATACTTTATCAATATTTTCAAAGTACTCAATTGAAATCTATCGATATTAATGTTCACGCCATATTTTAAGAGAGCACAGATTGTTTCTCTATTTTTCGTCGCACATGCGACAAGAAGCGAGCTTGACTGATTATGTGTTTCTACGTTCACGTCTGGATTCTTTTTCAAAATTAAATCAATAACTTCTGCATTTCCTCTGAAGGCAGCCAGATAAGTCGGAGTGTGATCAAATTTAGATTTTGCATTTACGTTAGCTCCATGTTCTAAAAGTAGTTTTACCTAAAAATAAAATAATATATTACAACTGTGTAGAGCAGATGATGAATGTTTATAAATGTTTAATATTTGAGCAGAAAAAGAGTATATTTAAAAACGTTTTTCTCAAATTCTGTAATATTAGAAAACAAATCTCTAATAAAATTAAAAAAAAAACACATTAAAACAAAAATCAAAATAGAGATCCTCACCATCTTAACATTGTTCATCTTAGCAGCATCATGCAACGGCGTTACATTCCACATATCCTGCTGATCGACGTTGACACCGGCCTCCAGAAAGAGCCGGGCCAACTCAACATCGGCAATATAAGCCCTGGCAATATAATGCAGTACACCACGTCCGGTATAGTCCTTGGTCCAAACCGGATCAGCTCCATAATTAAGCAGCAATCGAGCAGCAGGCCCGTTTCCTAGTTCCAGAGCCAGCAACAGAAGCGATGGCTGATGAGCTGGGATATTGACCTGGGCCCCTCGCTCCAGGAGCAGTTGGACGATCGGCATGCAGTCTGGCTTCCAGTCCAGGGCATAGTGAAGCGCGCACTCCTGGCGACTGTTCAGGGCGTTCACGTCGGCCCCGTGATTCAAGAGCAGAGAGCAGAGTGATTCTTTTTTCAGCTGAGCGGCTTTGTGAAGTGGCGTGCCTAAGTGGATGGGTACAGTGGATTCAATAGGAAATAATGGTTATTAAGTTTAATTACTTTATTGCTTAAAATTATTTGCAAAGAAAATTTTCTTAATAGTCTGGTTATTAAAAAATATTTTTTGCTAAGCTCAGAACGTACAGATTTTTAAAAAAGGAGAAAATACAATTTTTAAGGCTACTTTTCGATAAAACGCATCTTTTAATTTCGAATAAGTTTCAAAAAATCCAATTTTCTTTGTGAAAAAAATACTACTTTCACAAGGTTTTATTATACTAAAATCGAAATACTAATGTATAAATTTATCAATATTAACACAAATTTTCGAAGAAATTCATAAGATAAAATCTTTAACTTTTTTTAAACGAGCTTCAAAAAGGTGACATGATTATTTGAAACGTTGAACAAAAATATCTTTTTATTAAACAATATGTATTTGACAGTGGTATTATAATTCTCTTAAATAAAATATTAACTCTATCAAGCTAATTAATATTTTCAGTTAGACTTATGTAAATTAAATATACAAAAAATTGTAAATTACCCATAGTATTGGAGCGAGATTCAGCAATTCTTCCACGACAATTAACATCTGCCTCAAGAAATATAAGCACTTTAGTAATTTCGTCCTGATGAGTATTAATAGCGTTCCAAAGAGGTGAGATAGTATAGCTTTCTGATGCAGTTATATTTTGATTCAGGTCGAAACTTAAAAGCATCTTGACCATACGAATATCTTTATTGTTAATTGCAGCATTTATAAAACGAAGATGGTATTTAGAATATAAATTTCGATCGCCGAATTTCATAAAAAAATTTTTCTCTGATAGAATTTTTGATACCTTGTCGAGATTACGTTCATCGACTGCGCACTCTAATTCCTGAAGTTTAGCTTCAAAAACCGCATTTTCGTTGAAAAAAATTTCCATTTTCATAATAAAATCAAACTTTAGTATCAAATGAAGATAATAAAAAAATTTTTTCATAATACTGAAAAAATTACTTGTTTATCGAAATGTTTTCATTTAATCAAAAATTAATTATCAATTAAATTTATAAAAACTAAGCTCATGTTTAGCGACATTTTATACAAAATAAATTAAATTTTCTTATAAAAGTACAGTAAATTTGTATAAATAAAAGCTACTTTAAAATGCACAACAATTAACGTAAATGTATTCTGGATATTGTTTACTAAATTGTATTATTTTTTGATGCCCGTAGTAAATTTTTATCACTTTAAAACGTAGTTAAGTTTATGTAGAAAATTTTAACTTTTAGATTCCTTGTTTCCTTCTCAACTGTTTAGACAGAACTGCCAAAATTTTAAGTTTCACTGTACCGATTTAATATAGGTGTCATTACTTTAGCTACCTGGAGGTAATCCACCCCTGGAGCTTTTCGGAGAATATCTTACAAGAAATTGTCAAGATTTCAATTTGCAAATAATAAGATCCAAATATATGTATATGTAGTTCACTAATTTCTTTTCATCGTCGTTGTAATACGAAGTTTAATAAGCAATTTTTTATTACAAATACAATTTTAATCATAAATGCATTACTTTTTTCTTACAGTTTGTAAAGAAATTTCACAAAAAAATTTTGTTAAGTTTCTAGTAATTTACAGAAATTTTCCGAAAAAGTAATATCTGTTTTGCTTTGAGCACACGGACGGAATTTTTCCGCTGAAAATTGAAAAATCTTCTTTTTAACAGATCTTAATTTCTTATGATAATATAAGAAAAATGTAGTTTCTTCGATTTTTCATGGACTTATTCCTCTTCATATATAAAGAGAATTTTAACATGATTAAACGAGGAAATTTAACGAAATATTTATATCTGTGTTGACGAATAGATAATATCTTTTCACAAATTTCTAAATACGTGGGTACATTACGTGCTGCAGGTATACATACAGGTATACATCTTCGATAGATATATTTAATGGTGTCGAAGCTACCTCTTAGGCTGTGTCTATATCATTCATGACTCCTACTTGCCTTTGAGGCGTTACCACGCCTCTTGATGCTTTAATGCAGGTATATACCTGTGCATGTACCTACATGTTTGGATGCGTTAGAAATATTAGAAAAATTGAACGTATACATTAATATTAATATTATTATACATTAATAATTATTGGATAAGAAAGATTGATCCAAAAGAACTTTTAGCATCAATAAATTCTTTACTCCACACACGGTTTTTTTATTCTATTTTCCAATATATATTTATTAGTGAAACTTAAAAAAATATTAATAATAATTGTATCCGTAATTTTTGTAGGCATTTTTTATAGTTGTCTTTGTATGTGACCACATGGTAAAACGACAGATAGTCTTGTAAAGTAATATTTGGTGGAAATTAAGTAAATATATTTGTTTAGACGATTGAATATATATTTTAATAGAAGTTCAATTTTATTAGATTGTATTTATTGTGTTACATATTTACAATATTTACAAACCTGTCACAATATATACTGAGAATATAATACATAATTTTTGTATTTACAATATGCAGTTAACTATATTAAAAATCACAGTTATAGCACTTCTAAGTCATTTATATCCAAATAAAAAGAAAATTTATCATATCACGTTAAAATCTTCGAACTTTAGGTAACTTACAATTTTTTCTATGATCGTTCGAGGTATGTGGCAAAGTATTGAATGTAAACAGATCTCCATTGAAAATAAAAAATCTCGTCTCCTTTTCGCTACTGCAAATTTAGTCTCCAAATCTTGAGCATACACAGAAAATTGTTCCGTACAATCATTTTTCTCGAAAGCAAAAACTAAATCTCTGTTCCTTGTTAACGATGCTAATTTTTCAACGCCTTTAGTAAATATGTAATAATAAGAAATGTCACTATCTAATACTATTTTCTCTTTTTTCATTTTTTTAATTTCTTTTTGACATTCGGTATAAAAATCTCGAAACGACGATTGCGTTTCTATCGTCCTTAAGTTGTCCTCATTAATAAAAGCATTTTTATCTTCCATCTTGGCGATGTGTTTAATGATGGTTTGAGATACGCCGTCATTTTCTTTCTTTGCCAACTCAAGTGCAATAATACCATTATCATTTTTTACATTGATATCAGCTTTGTGATTTAGAAGTAGATGGGCTATTTTCTCTAGTCCTTTTTCACAAGCCATGTGCAGTGCTGTATCGCCGTCCCTCGTTTTTTCGTTCACGTTTGCTCCGTTTGTCAATAGCAATTTTACTATCATTACATTTTCGGTAGCGACTGCATAGTATAACGGAAAATATCCATCCTTAGATTTCATGTTAATGTTCGCGCCGAAATCCAACAGTAATTGTATCTGCAACATATTCAAATTTTCATTATTAAATCAACTTTCTCTAACAAAATAAATATAATTATATACAAAACAAGCTATTGCACAAAAATTCGCCAAAAACAACGACAACTTACCATATGTTCTTTGGCATTATTCAGCGCAAAATACAGTGGCGTCCACATGAGCATATCCCTCGCATTCACGGAAATTCCATGCCTCAAAAGAATCTCCATAAGCCTGACGCTCTCAACCATCACAGCCAGATGCAGCGCGTTCCACCCCCTGGAGTCCCTAGCCTCGACATCAGCTCCTCCCTCTAACAACACCCTGGCCGAGTTCTCGGCCTTTTTGAGCACCGCAGCATGTAGCGTCGTCAGTCCACCTTCGTCCGAAGCGTCGACGTCGGCACCTCCGGCCAGCAATAAACTCACGACTTCCGCGTGGTCCCATGCCACTGCGTAGTGCAGTGGTGTCCTGCCGCGGCTGTCGCGCGCATTGGCGTTTGCACCGTGACGTAGAAGAAGCTGCACTCTGCTCTGCTTACCGGATTCCGCGGCTAGATGAAGTAGAGTCGCGCCAACGTCGTAGTTCTGGTACTGGCCGATTGGTTCCGATAGGTTGACACCGGAGCGGATTAGTAGATCGGCGAGCTTGTGATAGCCTTTGAGAGTGGCTGCCCAGATTGCGGAGCGCATTTTAGCGAGAGGTAAGAGAAGTTGGGAGTAGGCTTGTATACTGGTATTAAGAAACTGTCCCTGCGGCAAGAGCGGAGGGCAATATATATAGAATGCCGACGTGACCAGGAGCTCGTCCCTCATGAGGGTCGCAAATTTTACGACGGGGGTGGAGATTGAGTTGATGAAGGTTTACTTAATAATTTTACCTTTGATGGAGTTGTATACACAGTTAAAAATTCTTTCAATTCTTTCTTCAATGCTTTTATTATATACTTATATTACGAAAATTTTACGTTAATTTTAACGAATTACAAAATAAAAAATATTTTTAACTGTGTATTTGTTATAATAAATATATATATTAACACAATCGAGTAATAAAATACATAACTTAGTCATTAAATTTTTTCTTATTTTTATCTTTATTCCGTATTTTGTAAATTTTAGATTGCGTTATAAGTAATTTCAATTTATAATTTGTTGTACTACTAGAGTGTATAAACTAGAGTTTAAACCAGTACTTCATACAGATTGCTTACGTGAATATAAAATAGTTATAAATAAATTACATAACATTTAAAAAAATCTAGATGACATATATTTATTATTAATTATTAATTTTGTATAATGTAATGCGTAATTACTTAAATTTATATGTACATTTACTTATTTTATTCATTTAATTCAATTTCATTTATTATCGGAATAAATAAATTTAACACCTAAAATAATTTCACTTTTTAGATCTTACATACATATTCCAATGCATGTATGTACATACATTTTAAATAATTTACAAAATATTTTGTCGAATTAAAATGATTTATGAACTATTTGATCGTTTGACTGGATACAGTATTAGCTATAAAAAATTATATATTAAATTTAAATTTCAAACAAAATTCTCGAACGATAATCTCAATATTCTATTTTTATTTATATATTATTATTATACTTGTGATTTGAGTCTGGAAGGATTAAAAATATATAAATATTATTTATCGCACTAACTTTGCTAATATATTTACAGTTTAATATTTACAAAATAAACAATAAGTAACAATTTTAAATGTAATAATCTTTATTAATATTACAAAACAGGTGATTGTAGAATACGAACTTGAAAAAACAAATTTTGTCACTGCAGAAAAATGCGGATAATACAACACACATTTAAATAATGCTTAAAAAATCGCATTTGCACTACCTACCGATACTAGCTACTTTAGATTCGTCACGTGCGAGTATATAAGAAGACTGAGCAATACTACGTCCGTTCCAGCTACTTATTCTTATAAGTTTATCAAATAAAATTTTTTCAAACTACGGTCGATATATGCAACAATCATTAATTTTACGAGAATGACGATAGGGTCACGGTTTTTTGATAAAACTCAATAAAATTACTTCTCTTAATTTGAGGAAACTAGTCATACTATTTTTACTAAAAAGAAAACTAATTGGAAAATTGATGACTATAGTGATACGATAAGCCGGAGTACTTGAAAAATAAGCTGGAAGGTCAAGAACTTGATTCAGTCAGATAAAATATTTTTATTGTGGTAAGATGTTATAGTTAATGGCATAATTGTAAAAATTCAAGACAAGAGAATTTGTATTAAAGTTACACTTGATATAAGTAGAGTGAGATTTTAATCATTTCATATCATGTTTCGCAGATTATATATAAATAAAAGTTTACAGCATGTTGTCACATCCTTGGTAATTATCATGCAATTTTCCTTGTTTACCTTTTCGTCTCTTACGCATTATTAAGCATCTTAAATACTTTGTTAATCAGTCTTTTGTTCATTAATATCTTTGTAATTAAGTATTCTCAATATAAAAAGAAAATAAAATGCGATGAAATTCCCTAATTTTTATTGTGAGAATGGTATTTTAAAATAATAAAATGTATGGGTTATTAATATGATTACATCTGCGATGTATAATTAAACGAATATAATAAAAAAAACATTTTCTGTGTATTCAGTTTTTATTCAATTGCTATATATAACTTACAATCTATGTGCTATAATTAACATTCAATCATCCATTTCCACCAGGTTTTATAAAGTACCACAGGTACATAATTCTAACATAAATATTTTTTAAAAGAAAAAGTAAAAATTAAATAAATAAATAAAAGAATCAACTTTGAAAATATGCACATTAAAAAGTTTTAAATAATCGATAAAGCATATGAATAATTGATAAAAACTTTTTTAAAGTCAGCGCCGTATTTCACAGTTGTTTTTTTCGACTGCACTTCTGTACTTTAAAATATGATACCAATTTTAAAAATGTTTTTGCAGATTATTTTTTATTATTTTTCATTATTTGTACTTATTGTTTACTTTATACTTTTTCAGTGTATACTTTATCAAAATCATACCGTTTTTCAAAAATATTTGTTTTTAGATTTTTTTAAGTTATAGTGGCCGAATATCATATCATACACACTTAGACAATTTATTACAGGTATCGGATTCGACAGCTAAAAAATGTATAGAAAAACGAAACTTTAGGGAAAACTAAATTACTTGTTAGTTACTAGACCAATCTTTACATAAATGAAATAGAACTACCAAGGGATGAACTTCTTTCATAAAGAAAAAATCCTGGTCGATTGGAGTCTTCTCTCTTTTTTTCTTTTTTGAAGTTGTTTAAAAATAACTTTGGTTCCAGCTACGCATTTGTGTACAAAGAATTGCTAAAGCAGAGAATCCTTCTTTTTTATTGCAAAAAAATTTTCAGAGCCCGATTGGTTCCCACTGCAAAAATCGTCGTAAGCGTATCGTTAGACAAATCGGTAGACACGAGCGAGCGCGCGGACAAAATTTATGTCGATCGAGCAGAAGGGCCGGGGATAAATAATGGCCCTTATCCGGCGGTAAGCGCGAGTCTCCCGCGGGCTCCGTAAGCCCGAGATTTATCTCGAATTTTTTCGCACACGCACGCACGCGCGATGCAACCCGCGGGCGCTCCAAACTTTAACCGAGCATTTGCGATTTAGTCGCCTGATCGCTGCACTTTTTCGTTTTTTGATCATTTTGGTCTTGTGGGAATTCAGAGTGTGAAGCTCGGTTGATTTGTTCGTGGCTATGTCTGGCTCGAGACGTGTTTGAAATATAAACAGGGACCGTTTTTTCGACTTTTTGTCCAGTGAATAAGGAAAACTGTGTGTGGCTTGTTCGTGCAATTATTATTTGAGTAATTCAGTTTACTTATAGTATTTACAAATTCGAATAATTAACTGGTGAACAATGGCAGACCTTTCCCAAAATAATTCGAATGCTAATACAAAAATCGACAATAAATATCCTAACAAAAGCAAATAAGCTACTGCCTGAAAAAAATTTGTATCTTTATATGAGTTGTGTATAATATTTTTTCTTTTGTTGACAGAAAATACATTTTTGAAGTTGTGGTTTTTGCCATATAACTCATATTGTAGAAGTTGGGACTCATAAAGACATACAATAAATTTCTTGAATTTGCTGACATATGGTGAATTTTTTGAAAGCAGAATTCGATATGAACCATGGCGTACTTTTTCTTCGACAACACTTACCATGCATTGGTTTTCTAACTTCGTGTAAACATCATCTATTTGCATAATTTCTTTTGGCCCTGTAACGTAAAGCATGCACATATTGACTTCATCGTAAATTAGTGAGTATGGACAAGTGGGCTTACTAGTGACAATTCTGATAGGGTTAGAAAATATATCATTGGCTCCGAACTTTGACAAAAATCTTTTTGTTACAATGTCCATAATTAAAGGCATTTTTGAATCATCAATATCCTGCAAAGTTCTAAAGTGATAAAACTTCTTTTGATTTAAACTTATGTTAAGCAATTGTTTAAAAAATTCCGCAGGAAGTAAAAAAGATAAATATACTAAAAGTAAAAATATAATTTTTTCTTTTAGTCTTTGTGGCTTATAAGTTGCAGTAATCCCAATTAAAATCATTGAAGTATTAAGTACTGTAAGAAATTTACTTTTATATCTAAATGAGTGTAATAAAATAATCAAAATCGTGATAACCATTGTATTAATTATTATTATGAAATCCCAAGGAATTTGGATTTCAAAGTAACCATATTGCTTAACTAACACTTGTCCATAATACAAATCGCATGGGATAGTAACTACCGAAACTTCTGACTTTTTATCAAACCAATAAATATTTACGCCAAAATCAATAACTTCACGGTATAAATCTTTAAATATTCTTTTCAATACAATTTTTTTTGTACCATAATGTTTAACATTTATTGAAAAGTTCATATTTTTCGATATCATATTAAATAGATCAAACATTTCTCCTGAAAGAGAATTCCATATATTATTATGCGATATGTTTTTATTCAAAAATTTTGGTTGCATCTTTAAATAGGGACCTGGAATGAAACATCCAACATCTAATGCATAACCATGTAAATTTTTTAATTTTTCAGAAAACAATTTAATATTTTTTTGGTATCGTTGAATAATATATTTATTGTTAAAAGGATTATATTCATGTATTCGAACTTCTGTATCGTAAATAAAACTTGCGTGTGGTGTATCTATATCATGGATAAAACCAATAATATGATTTTTTTCTTTTATTTCTATAATAGAAACCTGCAAAAAGCGCAATGACCATAGCAGCTTAAAAACATGTTCGAAACTAAATGCATTGCTTTTATTTGTATAAAAGATAATACAGTAGGGTCTTTCACCAGTAGATGTATCTTGTGTTAAGAAATTAATAATATCTAATATTTCTAGAAAAGCTTTGGAAACCTTATGCGCATCTACGAATATAATATTCAGTGTTGGAAATTTTGTTTTTGATGTCAGGTTACGAAAAACGTCTTCACCTTCTGATAGACTTGGCATTTTTTTCAGATTTAGATTAAATGTTTGAAATTTGCGCATAATTTCTTGTATAATGAATTCTTGCATTGGTAATATCGGTCTTTGTGATGATTTTAGTAAAGTGATATGTGCTATATTCATATCTTGTTTCATAGACGTGATAATATATTTAATCCAATTATAACCATAAGAAAAATTTATTACAAATAAATCAAAGAAAATAAATAATAAATGTAAAGTGTTTGCTTTCATATTTAACTTTCTTTTACTTAATTTATTCTTGACAGTCAGCTCCAAATGTAAAAAGTACCGTAAAAATAATATTATATTTCTTTATAATCACGTAGTTGATTCACTATTATTAACTTTATTTCAATTAAAAATTATGTGCATATTTATGTTAGGTTCATATCTCATATCTTGCCGACTAATTACAGGTTTCATTTATTAAGTATATAAGATTTTTTGTAACTTAATATTTAAAATGTTTTGAAAAACTTTACATAAAACGATTGTTACTTGTAAAAAGAAAGTCGTACTAAATCAGTCACTTTACTCGACATTATTTCGTTTCAACTTCGATTTTTTAAAATGATAATTTTTTTTTATGTCTATACATTTGCATGTAATTTAAATACTACTTAAATTAGCAATTTTTCTTCCTCTTTGAAAAAATGTTGTAACAGTAAAAAAACAGGTTTCAAATAAAATGTAATAAATATATTTTAAAGTAATTAGGCCTGAAATATATTTTCATTTACATACCATTTTATTAGCATTAGAATGGTCTCCTCATTTAATTATTTCCTTGTATCCTTCTATTGGTGTTTTTGTACATAAAACACAATGGAATCGATCTAAAATAAAAACTATTAATCGAAAATTTTCACGAACGCAAAACGTCCTCTAAAGAAAGCGAAAAATTTATATTCCACAACAAGAATAGCCAACCCTAGAATTGCCAACTCCATCGCGTCGACATCGGATCCCTACTGCTACCCTCCCCGTTATAAAAGCAAACCTTAAGCGCAAAAAGCCCCGTAGACTTTTCTCTCGCACGCATCTCACGGCCTTGCGCGAACATCAACGGATTGTACATGCATACAGGCGAGAGATCCAGGTATAGAAGCGAGTTGTTGGAACGCGAACGCGCGAATTCCGCGCCGTTTTTCTGGGCTTCTCCGGCGAGATAATGACGCAGTTCAGCTACTTTTGCTCTCGGTTCGCTCTCGCTTCTCACTACTGACTTTTATTATTGCGCGCCCTCTGCTTAGGTATTTGAGAATGCAGACAGTTCTTTCGGAGCTCTACATTTTTTTTAGTTTGCTACGAGTGATTTTTTTTTTTGTCCATAGGTCGGTAATCGTCGCTCACTATGTTGTGTATATAAAGAACAGACGACGAAGAAAATATAAGCAATTAACACAATATAATATTAAAAGATAAGTTCATTATTATTGACTATTTTATTAATTTGTATTTATGTGTTGTATTTAGTCAATAAGACTCCCGTGGCCTAGTAATTTTTTTTATATTGCAGATACAAACAAGAGGTATACCAGACAAAATTATTTTACAAATGATAAATAGTCATATTAATGTCATAATAATCTTAAGATAACGTTATTAAAAACTTAAAATCTATTTTTCAGTAAACAGTAAATTCTGTTAAACTCCAGCTCTGCCACGTAAGGTTTTTTTATAACGAGTTCGGTAAAATTGGCTTTTCCAAACGGAATTGGCTTTAGGATTGTCATCATTCTCGTGTAAATGAAAAGTTTTTCCTTTGAATGAAAAAAATTAATTCAAAGAGACAAAAGTAGGGTAAAATTATTAACATTTATTTAATAAATGAATGTTTTATGTTAATTATTTATTTTTCAAAAATCTGCTAATTAGCATCAGAATGGTGACGACACTAAAACTAAATCCGTTTGAAACAACCAATTACTTTGCACTTGTTAACAGAAACCTTACAAGATATCATGGAATTGAAGGTTTATTGATTGATAAGAGAAACATTGATGAAGCAAAATTAACTTATATTATAGCGATAAATTGCAAACTCTCAATATTATTTAGATAATGCATATCGCCACAATTTGTGTTTCGTCAAGTATTTCAATTATGTTAAAAGGTCATACAATATTTTTTTCAAATCAATATTTCGTTTAAGATATTTAACAGAAAAACGCTGCTATATATACTAGAAAATCAATAAACTAATGTTCTGATTTAAAATTTTACTATGTACATGCTGGCGATGTATACAAATGTAGCTTATATATAATAAATGATATAGGTGTTGCGCGTATCGAGCGAATATGTTATTCAGCAACATTATTGTAATCTCCAAACAGTATAAATTACTGTTTAAAAGTAAATTAATTTATCATAATTTTATTACTTGTTATTACCATAATTTTAATACCTTATTATTATAATTTTATTATTTGCGATATAATCATCTACTTGAAGTGCGAAAAGTACCTCCGAATGACAAATATAAATTTTGAAAATGCAAACATTAAACTCGATCACAATTCTACCTACCGGAATGTTAATTTGAGAGTTTAAGTTTGTTGGGGTACTATTATCGACTTTTGTACACGGAGTAACAAAAACATTTTTTTTCAATGTATAATCTGTCAGTTTTAATCGCCGCCATAATACTATTCTTTCAAAATAATTTATTATTCAAATTATTTTTTATAATGTAACGGTATCATCACTTATTGGTTACGTTGAAATCCAAATTCCTTGG
Organism: Eupelmus kiefferi; assembly: GCA_030522745.1. NCBI lineage: Eukaryota > Metazoa > Arthropoda > Insecta > Hymenoptera > Eupelmidae > Eupelmus > Eupelmus kiefferi. The sequence continues at coordinate 4,493 of JAPYZB010000630.1, read as the reverse complement.
GATTTCATAATAATAATTACCTAATACAATGGTTATCACTATTTTGATTATTCTATTACATTCATTTAGATATAAAAGTAAATTTCTTACAGTACTTAATACTTCAATGAGTTCAATTGGGATTATTGCGACTCATAAGCCATATAAACTTAAAGAAAAATTTATATTTTTATTTTTAGTATATATTTATCTTTTTTGCTTCCTACAGAATTTTTTAACCAACTGGTAAGCATAAGCTAAAAAAAGTTTCATCAGTTTCGAACTTTACAGGATATTGACGATTCGAAACTTCCTTTAATTATGGACAATAAAACAATGGAGTCACTGTTGAAGCATGGAATCTATAAAATATTTTCTAATCCTGTTACATTATTAGTTACTAGTAAGTTCTCTTGTCTATACTCATTACTTTACGATAAAGTTAATATATGCATAGTATATGTGACAGGGTCAATAGAAATTATGCAAATAAAAGATGTTTTCACGGAGACAGAAAACGAATGTATGTTAAGTGTTGTCGGAAAAAATTACTCTATGGTTCATATCGAATTCTGCTTCCAAAAAATTCACCATATGTCAATAAGTTTAAAAATGTTTCTGCATGTCTTTACGAGTCCAAAATTTTACAATATGGCAGAAACTACAACTTTAAAAATGTATTTTCAATAAAAGAAAAAATATTGTACACAACTTATATAAAGATACAAAATTTCTTCAAGCAGTAGCTTATTTGCTTTTATTAGGATATTTATTGTCAATTTTTGCCTTTGTGCTCGAATTATTTTGGAAAAATTTTCAGATTATTAATCAAATTGTGCATCAGTTAATTTTTCGAAATTGTACATATAAGTGAACTAATTAATGCTAATAACTAGTAACTTCACTCTCTTTGCTTGTAAAAGTGGATAAACTTCATTTAAAGATTAGAGGCCGTGTGAGTAGCTTGCGCCTATCGTATATTGTGGAGTGGAGATAAAAGATTCACATTGGAAAACTGAACTGCCATATTGAGAAGGAACTATTTAGAGGGTTTTTTGTAGTTGAAATGTTGATTGAAAAAAAAAGTAAAGTAACCTCTGTAATAGGAAAAATTTATTAGACAATACATATCGATGTCTCTCAGTATGACAAAATTATTTTTTTTTAAATTCTTGAATGTTTTTTATAAATGTAAACATGCTGTATTAAATTGTAAAATTGAAAGTATTAGTACATAGCAGTTCCAAAGTAGAAGTGAAAATAATTTTTAATTTGCAAATGTACTCGAAAAAATACGTACTGAAGTGTGATTTAAGAATATTGTTTAAATGTTTGAAAATTGGCTTTAAATTTACAGTCCGTATCTTGCCGACAAATTCGAAAACTAATATTCCCATTCGTTGCCCTTTACACATCGCCATTGTATTGATTTTTACGTAAAAATTATTCGATACAATTCAGTTCGAAATTTCAACAACGGTTTCCAGAATACAGACATCAACAGAACTTCACCATTCGCAAAACATCAGCAATCCTTGATTCCCCACATCATCTAGCTTCCTCGCTATACTTATCAAACTCAAACGTTACGCTAGATACAATCATAAAATTGCCTTCCTTACGACCAGTCGTATACGACTCTCCGCGTGTCTACGTACACGCACGCGTCGCATTCCAGCCTATCGCAACCCAAATACAGTTGGAATCATCACGTGAGAACGCGTCAGTTTCCCTCGCAATTTCGTCTAGCCTCCCATCCCTGCCGTCCAAAACTCCCGCCTCTACATTTTCATTCTGCGATCCTCCCGTATATCATAACGGTCTGCCCGCGCGTAATCCACGAGAGAAAAACTGCGTCCATCCCAGCTCCCGAGTTCCCACGATAAGTAAATCAACGACGGCGCGCGCGCGCATTAATTTAATATTAATTTTCATTTTCACGATTGTGATCAGCTTGACACGCGAGCCGCCTTATCGCGCGTAATTGCGTGGGTGGCGCGGGCGCTTTTAACGGTAAAGCTGCACTCGTGCTGGATTACGTATGTGCGTAGGTACGTGTACCACGAGAGGAACGGAAAGAAAGCGAGAAACAGCTCTCTTCTCACGAACGGTTTTTTTTTGCTCCTCTCTCTTTCGCGCCTTTTGCTCCTCTTTCAGGTCTCGCGCACGCGTGTAGGACTATGCATATTTATGTACAAAATGCGAATCTGCCGAGGCTGTGTAACGCGATATCTCGGCGGTTTTAGCTTAGGTGTATCTAGTCTGTGTTTTATCTAATGCTCGCGGATTATAGAATGGAGACGGCGCGTTTTCGAGGCGCCTGATTCATGCTGCGCAGTATGAGAAAATACGTGGGAGGCGAGAGGGAAGACGGAGAACGGAAAGAGGATCGCGGAAATCCTATCTTTGCTTGGGATTGCAACAGTACGTGAAAATTAGTATTTTTTTAATTTACTGGAGTCTCTGTTGCATTGTGTTGGACAGATTTTTATTGAAATAATTTACAGTTTAATAGAGTGTCGAGTTATTTAAAAAAGCACACAAATAGTAACTTATCATGCTCATGGTAGGAATCCAATTATTTTTTGTTAAAAGTTTGATCAAAATTCTTCGATTATAATTAAGAAGAATTATTGTCAGAGTTTTTTAATTTACTATATGCAGGGATCAATAAAACATTATAGCACATACTTAATCATGGTGAAAAACGTTTAAAAGTTATTTACTCGTAAATCACCAAGTTGGTCGCATAGATGTCGTAGACACCTACGGCATTAACGGTAGATTAATTCAAAACTTGGCACATATTTTGGGTGACAGTTTTAAAAGTTGTTTTGCTGTTTTAAACGTAATAAAAAACAGTGTCTAGTATAAAAGATATTTCTTTCTTAGAGCAATTCTGTAATTTTCTGTATATTCATGTACACACATTAAACTTATTTTATATCACTATGTATTTTAATATCTTCAATTGAGTAATGGACGATATACGTGAAATTACGTTTTGTTTCCAGATCGCGAACGGCGGAGATCAGCAGACAAGAGAATGGAAGAAAGGATTCTGACGTAACGGTTTTTGATAATCCACTACGCGACCTTTATATACGGGCTGCTCGCCGTACAACAGGGATAGCCAGTTGGCTTTTTGAATTTTCGATGAGCTTATGCAAAGGCTATGCAAAATTTTAGAAATTTCTCAAGAAATTATCAAAACTGCGTTACAGTTAGACTAGCTGACACACTTATGAATCCGGAATGAATCATCAGCGTATTGTCATTTAAAAAAAAATTGTTTTTAATAGAAATACATAGCTGTTATGTATATTAAAATTCTGCGAGACATGTTGTTCAAACAAAGATGTGTAATACGAAGGTAAGTCAAAAGTGTGTACATACGATATTACATCATTTTAGCGCGAAGACATAATCGCTTCGCAGAGCTAATAAAATTATTTCGGTATAACAGTCTATTCGCACATATCACTAATATCCTCCGTAATTCTAGATTACACTTTGCGCATCCCTCACGTTTTCGGTGTTGTAACTTCCTCATTAAAACGAAATACATAAGTTTCAATCGTAAATTACATCCTGAAGTTAAAATATAGCACACGTGCGGCAAAATACTCGGCGCAACAACGAACATGCCAAAATATTAAGTCCACTGTGCGCGCGCGACTCTCTGCTCTTACGCGTCTTACATAAGGGACCATTTAAGCATACGTCATTTCTGGCGATAAATTTTCTAATGAATCTCAACTTTCGCCACTGCGGTAATTGTGGTTTACTTGCTGTTCAATGCTACTGGAGATGAAGTTCAAATTCACGCGTTCCTTTGTGTTAAAATAACACTTTTAAGTGTAGTATATTTGGTTATAATTTTAAGATAGTAAATTTAAACAATTGATAATAGAGAAAAGAAAACAATACCAAATCTAAAAATGACTACCGAAATAAGATACGAAGAATAAAATATTTAACAACTATTTACGTACAATTATTATGATCTATCATCCATATTTAGAAAACACTCCATATCAAAATAAAAACTTTTTTATGTAATGATGATATTTGCTAATTTTTTATGCATCAAAAAGGGGGTATAATAAACACCCACAAACGTTGGCCTATAAATAAATAAAAAACATTTTTATAAAAACATCTTGGTTTGTAAAAATTAATTTTCTCCAATCTTTATACAATCATCTTCATACATTCACAAGAAGGGTGTAAACATTGTTTATAAAGCACCGTATATGATTTGTAATGCAACATTAAGTAATATTCTACTCATGTTTAATAATCATCAATCAAGAGTAAAACTGTGTTGTCAAACATTATTGATAAAAATTTAATTCAATGTACATGTTCTGAAATTTAGTAATATGCATACATCCTTATTTCCTATACGTAGCTTAAGGTAGCATCAGCAGTGGGTATCGTATCAAGCAAGGGCCCTGTGGGGGGCTTAAATTTTTTTGTAAAATTTTGTTCAATAAATTGTTTTGAATGTT
>JAPYZB010000629.1:0-20055 GCA_030522745.1 Eupelmus kiefferi | reverse complement strand
TCTTTCTTCAACCAGTTTTACTATCATTGTTTCATCAAATGCACTTCTTGAAAGAATACTAGAAAGTATAAAAAGTTCAGTTTTGTGGAATCATGAAGCACTTATTCTTATTATCAATGAAATCACCATAAATAGTTGCGAGTTAGCAGATACATTTCTTAATACCACGTGGACTTTCAATTTTTTATCTGTTATATATGTCTGTCGTGGCTTTAAAAACCAATTTTTATTGTATACTTTTAATCCATTTACAAATCTAGCTCCAAAATTTTGGACCGCAGTACCAAATAAAAATAAAAATAAATCTTGGACTTTATATAAACACGTTCAATTATTAGACAAATTTTTATTAACATTTAGTAAGTATTTTTCGAAAATTTTTGGAAAAACTTCTTATGTACAATAAAAATTTTTTATATATCATTTACACCCAACAGATTCTGAATCTTGTAAAACATTATATTTTGACAAAACACAAAACTTAAATGGCTATCACCTAAGGACAATAATGGTTCAATCAACAAACAAGTTATGTCGATTTAATAAAATGATTCCAGATTCTGATAAATGTCTCGCTACTGATAATCGGATTATATACAAAATTTTAAATTATATAAATGTAACTTTTACATTAAAAAGAACTAATTCATATGGTTATATCGACAAACAGGGAAACTCACATGGGCCACTTAGAGATATACTCACTAATTCTGTAGATTTAACGATGTCTGTTTATATGGCTTCTAGACCAAGTTATGGAAAACTATACGCTAATGTCTATGATTACAGCAACTTAAAAGTTGCTACATTAAAACATTCATTATCACGATCGGATAAATTTTTGGCAGCTTTCTCGTTGAATATAACACTACTTTTGTTGGCCAACTGTGTTTTAGCTGTAGCAGTTTTAAAATATATTTTGAATCAAGCATGGATTGAAGCTTCACTAAACTTTCTGCGTATATTCACAAGCGTAGCAAGCCTAAAGAAACCGGAAAATTCATCTGAAAGAATATTTTTTATAACTCTTGTATTCGCAGCTCTAGCAATGAGCTCTTTTGTGTTCAATGAGCTCTTTTGTGTTAACACGTTTAAGCGTTATCAGTACTATTCAGACTCGCGTCAGTATAGATTCATTCGAAGATTTAATTGACTCAAACCTTCGAATTTATGGACTTTCATCTTTCAGAGAATTGTTTGAGTTCAAATTAATCAGTAAACGTTATCATGATGTAACTTCTATTATAGATTGCGTTGATAGTTTAAAAATTGGCAATGATGTAGCTTGTATATATCCACGCGATAATTTAAAATCCTTCGTAGGTGGAAGTGCGTCGATACATATTTCAAAGCAAAATTTAGCAGAAACTGGCATGGCATTATTATGCAGACAAGATCTTTCCATTCGTCATAAAATTAATTTTTTAATATTAAAAATTTGCGAAAGTGGAATATTTACATTAATATACGCCGAACATGAACAATCCGTTAATAAAAATCGGAGTGAAAGTAACGTGATGAAAAAGTTGGAGATTGCAGATGTAATATTTAGTTTTTATATTATATTCTTTGGCTGGTCATTAGCATTCTTTGCATTATTAATTGAAATTGTTTTTTATCGCGCAATAGCAATAGCAGTTTAATCAGTAATGAGTCTAAGTAATGTAGCTATCACATTTCATTCACAACTTATCCAATGATTTTTTTGGGTTACCTCATTATTAAATTTATTAATACAGTATAATCGAAAATACCATTGTGCAGTAATACTGTTAAATGCAAAGACGAAGTTGTGCATTATTGTTAAATCGATTTTTAATTAAGTGATTACGATGTTAATTATATAGGTGTATGCTTAGTTAATGTTAGGCTCATATTAACCTTTAGTGGGCCGGGAAGCCAAAATATTGGCACACCTCCTTATCGACACTCTGTCTATGTCCAATCAATGATATAAGATACCTTTTGTCCTAATTTTCTGAGGAGAATCGTCTCCCCAAAATCCCGGCCCTGTAAAGGTTAACAGTGTTTGGGAATAAATGCGTAGTCGATTTACTACTCAGAATAGGATGACTTTAAGTTTCAAAATTGATAATTGTGGATAAATTGAGTAAAGTGAACTTTAGATTTTTCTTTAACACAAGGCAATAATTTTACTATTTGACGATACAAACTATGTATTAATTATTTTAAGGTCATAATGAATATTATTAAAATAAAAATTATAAAGACTGTCAATCTTAATTACTGGAAAATTTCTTTGGCGTAATTATTCGCAATCGTACAAATATTTGCATTTCTAGAATTATACATATATACATATATACATATACTGTTGCTACTTTTCAAACATATTACACCCTAAATGTGTTTCACCTTAATCTGATAAATAACATACCGCCTCTGAAAATAGTTTTACATTGCCTTCGTTGAATCCGAGAAAAGCATAGTCAAAGCTATAGATACCTACACGGCAGTACCGAAGAAAAATCGAGCGGCGCCAGAATAATATTCCCAAGGCCAGCTTGCGAGGAAGTTTCCAGTGACGCATTACTTTTGGAGAAATGCTCCGGCAGAGAGTTATGAGATACGTTTATTTAGAGCTGCATTTGCGAAGGTAAATGGTAGTTGTAAACAAGTAATGGAGAAAGAGGAGTTACTTTAATGCTGGAAGAATGGCATGCTGATGACTCTTGTGTAGCGGAAAAGATTTTATGGTATTATTTTTATAATGTCATATTAGTTTTAATAAATTTGATTTCGATAGCGGAATGGAAACTTGCGTATATCATCGACAATTTGTATCCTTTTAATTTCGCATCACTTGCACAAACACCTGTGATTAATGATCCCCGCGGGCGCTAGCTTTCGACCGATGCACCCCAAACAGCGCGATTACCTCGACCTACAAGATCCGACCCTCGTGCAAGGCGAGAGATAAAGATATACGCACGTCAAGCCGGCCGAGGATTGATGAAGTCGTAGGCGGGTGAACGCAGAGAGCGATGCTTGCGTATAATCTGACAGAGGAAAATGACACGTTGTGCATGTATGCACGATAAAAGTCGTTTTTCTCTCGTTGTCAGCTCTTTTTTCTGAGTAATGTATCGCGCAGAGGCTGCATTATGCACGAGCTGACGCTCGCTTTTGGGTTCACGCGATGGTAGAGTAGGTCAATGAATACAAGTTCGTGGACGAATTTGGTGTCGGCATGTGTAACAGGGAGGGTGACTGCTGACGGATGTGAAGCAATTTTCAATGTTGTCAGAAAACCTATTTTTATTTTGTTTTGATAGTTAATTTTTGAAATATAGAAAGACACAATAATTTCATTTATTTTTGTACATTAATTTTATTGGTATAATAATAATAAAATCTGTAATTGAACTAATTAAATTTTAGTAAATTTTATTTATTATACGAAAATTACCTTTTCTTGGCAGAAGCATTTACAAACCGTTCATCTAATTTGCGATAATTAGTTGCACAACTTTATACATTCACATGAATTATATATTAATATAAATACGTTTTTTCACTTAAACATAGTGTTTAGATACTTACTATTTAATTTCAAAATATATATTATTACAAGAGTACTTCATTCAGATTTGGTAATAAAAATTTTGTGTGATAAAATTGTGTTATAAATTACAATTTTATTTTCTTACATATAATTAACAATTAAAATAAAAAAAATCAAGCATCTAAATTTAGTAAGTACATAAATATAATAAGTATAAATACTTATATGACAGTAAGTATATTTATGACTGCAAAATTCCGTAAGATATACAAATATTTTTATTTTGTAATATTTTATTTTCTATATTTATATTTTGTAATTGTTACAGTAGTAGTAATGCAAACATGAGATTGTTCATTTTATTTTAAAAAAAATATTTTTCGTGGAATCATTGACTAGCGGATGCGCTCTGGTCAACAGATATATTAATTGTCTTATTTTCTAATAGAAATCTTTACTTTACACTGTACCACGATTCTTACATGGTGGCAATAGTTCTGCTATAAAAATAGCTAGTAATAATAAAATTAATACTCCTTTTGATACAGTGTATGTATGAAAAATCAATAAAATTTTAATAAAAAATTTTTAATATCAAATTTTATTTTTTGGAGAATTGCTATTTGAAAATGAAATTTTTCACAATAAAAAATTATCTTTAATTTTGGTTTTGCAGAACCTCAAGCATAAAAGAGTTATGAAGTGCACGAAGATCGAGCGGAATTCTTTTCTAGAATACAAAGCGTTTTACGGATAGAACCGAAGTCAGAAAGAAATGAAAGAGTAATAAGACCGGTAAACTGAACGTCGGGTGGAAGAATGTGTCCGATCACTAGAGCGGTTCAAAACCGTGTTTTCTACATTTCAACATTCTCTACATTTACGTTGTAGCATGAAGAATATTATTCCGATCAAAGTTCTGATATTCATTGTGTAACATGATATTGTTTGTAATAACTGCAAAAAATTTCTACGAAATAATTTATAAAACAAGCATAAAATATAAAACAATATTTGGAAAAAAATTATTCAATTTCCACCTTAACGATAATGGTCACTTATTCCTTCAAAACAGCGCACATAAAGTGACATATTATTCCCGAAAATCTGGAGGAGAGAGATAATGGGCTATTATTTATCTCTTAGGCCATTATTTTCATGCTAGCATTTTTATTATAAAAAATAGAAATATTATTGAAAAAAGATCGCACAGATTTCAAAACAAATGCGCCTTTACTTTTTGCTGCATAATATACTATTAGTGTAAGAATAATATTTAATATTGAAATTTGTATAAACTGAATCGTACGGTCAATACGTAGACTTCGATTACCTAAGCTAGTTATTACTTTGATATTTTATTTATGATTTGTGAATATAATAAATAATAAGGAAAATGCAAGGACAATCTTTTAAGTAAACGAGATTACGAATAAAAATTTAAAAATACAATGAAAAGGTTATTTTTCTACGGATTTTTACGTATAATGGATTGTAGATAAAATCAATAAAATAACTTTTTAGCCAATCAATTAATGAATAAACAATTAATAATAAAATTCATATTTATTTATTATTAAGGAAAAAGGTACCTCAATTAATCTCAGTATTAGCAGTAAACAAAATGAGCGCGATAAAATTCGAGGCAGCCAGTAAGAAGCTATTTTGGTTATAAAGCTCGGTCATAGAAATTTCATAAGTGAATACAGCTATGGATATATTACAAGTAGGTTAAGTAGAGTTAAATTTGGAAACGCAATGAAAACAAATAAAAACATTGAAAGATCGTAGTTTTAGTCAAATAGAATACATAAACATTGAATAATAAAATACATAAATATTTTCGTACTTCGTTATCAAACAAATATTAATTTGATTATTGTTGTTTCAAAATATATTCTTAAACTACAAGGTGGTAGCAAAATACCATTGTACGTCATTTACGTTTTCTTCAGCTTATACCGTCGAATTGCAATTTTCTGGTCGTTGAGTCGTAAAAATGATACGCTACAACGAGCTTCGCATTTATAGCCATATAATGGTTTCACTCTGAAAAGGCTGTGCATCGATATTCAGTATCATAAAAATAAAAATTTTGAGACCCTTAAAGAACTTTGCAAGTAGATGGTATGCTTATAATAATAGGCGCAACATATTTTTATTGAATATATTAAATTCGAATTGGTACATCTTTTTTTAAAATATAATTTTTAATAGTACATGCAAAGAAAATTGTTTAGTAATTAATTATTATTTTTAATTATTATTTTTAAAAATTCTTCATGAATTGTTTTTAAAATTACATGAATAATAAAGTGACCAACTTTGAATATTAAAATTAGATGCAAAGTTGTTCGTATTTTAAACATTAACGATATAAAATAATAAATACATCAAAGTGAGAATTAATCTGGTCATCAAATTATTATTTCGCGCCATAGAACAAACAATCACGCTTAAAATACATTGAACAGAAGCTCTCAAATGTTAACATGTAATCAACCACTTCGTTGCGATAAACGGATAATAAACATAATGATTTTCACTAGAATAATCATTCCAATTCTATTATTTTTAAAAGTAATTGGTTACCTGTCGAAAAAATAGTGACGAATAAAAATGGTTTTTCAATTTTTGCCGTTCTCGTAAAAATCCATATTAAGTGCAACGACGAGAAAGCTCGATATTTTTCTGAAGCACCTCACGGCCTTGTGCTTCATTATGGGCATTTTTCAATTAGTTTATTCGTCGTGTGCAAGCAGTAGAATAAGAGATAAAGAGAAAGAGAGAGAGAGAGAGAGAAAGAGAGAGAGAGAGAGAGAAAAAAAAGCAAGCTCGTTTCCGTCATTACGATGCGCTGATTATTGTTTCTCGCGGTGCTCTTGATTTCGAAAGCTCTAGTATTCTTGAATAAGCTACTTGAGTAAGTGATACCAGTAACATTTTTAAGAAAAATTGGATCGGATATAATGATTCTATTAAAGTATTCAGGTGTGGTTAATAGTTTTTATCTTATTTTATCGAATAAAATGAGAACAGTTAGCGGAACGCATTAGAATCATTCTAAAACAAAATATTATTTATTGCCAAGGAAAAGATATCATCGTAAAAGAATTTTAGGTTTACTATAAATAAGGTTAATTATATTATTTATTTAATATTTACATTTAGTTATAATACTCACAACATTAATAAAATAACAATACAATTATCATCGCTATCTTAAAGTAAGTAATCTCTTATTACGCATAAAATAACCCAGAAAATTCCGAAGAAGGCTGAAATTAGTACATCTGAATTGACAGTAGACACCCGCACCCTCAATTTACATTTACTTCTTAAAAGCCTCCATTGGATCTGGCGTCAGTTCTTTTGAAGCGCGCCAAGAGAAACACCGAGCTGCCGCGCAAAACGAACGAAAGTGCGAAGTAAATACAGTCGTTAGAAGCGTGCTCGTCACTTCTAATTAATTTCGCTGCGTGGAAAGCACGCGCCAGTTGTAAGTTGCGTAAAACAGGTTGAAAGTTTCCGAATGCGGTCAAAGATGCAACTGAAAGGCTTCTGGCGCAGTGAATTTTACTCAAAGGTGTATATAATACTGGAGATTGGTTATTATAAATTCATGTAAGCTTTTTGAATTCTAATATTTAAGGTAATATCTTAAGTTTTTGAGGTATGCGAATATGTATTTCAGATACTCTAACATTAGTTGTCTTACCGTAATTATAGTGATTTGCCAACAATTGACAAAAATATTACAACTAATTTAAAAAATATTTTTTTTTTATTTTAATAGAAACTGCGAGAATAACGCAAAAACTTCAGAATAACAAAACAATAAAGTCGGGTTAGAAAATGGTGTGAAAAAATAAAGTTTCTCATAATTTATTGCAATCAGCTTTTTATTACAAAGAAATAAAAAAGTTAAACTTGTTCAATTTGATTAAGAGTTTTTATATCTAGCCAGGGGTATAACATAAAAAGAAGTTATATTCGTACATATGAAAAATTCAACTTCATTTGGTGCATTTTGATAATTAGATTTGTCGTTTATTTAATACACGTATAGTATGTTATAAAAATTTAATGCTCTATAAATCATCATTAATGTACAATTACATAAATATTTCACATAACTGTATACATTCTTTTCTTCAGAAACGTAGCTAAAACTTTTTGCCGAAAGTCCGTGTAGTGGATAGACAGCTACAATTGCTGCAGACGGTAGTTAATAACAAAAACAACGAAAGTCTAAGTCGTAAATGTAACACAAAGAATTTGTTCGACCGTACAATTTGCTAAGTGCAGACTTAAAGGACAAAAGAAAGGTGGGTGCAGCTGCCATCATACCCCTTATTTACGGGACTGTAAATTTGTAATCACTGAACATTACAGAAAAACGAGCAACAGAGATGGATATGAGTAATCTTAATGGCGTGAACTTTTGATGATTCTTATAAAATATAAATTGACGTCGGTTTATTTTCTCTTTTATGTTTCGTATAAAGGACGTAAAGTTTATGTTTATTGTGGAGTATTTTACTCACAAATACAATCTTTCACTGTTTTTTTTTCGATTAATATTTTTTTAGACTGTTATTTATTTAATAAAAAATAAACCTGAAAATTCTTAATATTGTTTTTTTGTTAAATAAACAGATAAATCGATATTAATTTTTGTAAAAGAATAACAAGCCTATTACTAGGCAACGCTGGTTAAAAGTTTTCACTGTATAGAATAATTTATCTATTTAATTTATTTATTTGCAATGAAAAAGTCTTTATTACAAAAGAATAAAGAAAAACACGTTTATAACAAGTAAAATTAACATATAAAATAAATTTATATTTATTCATAAAATTGAGACTTTATAAATCGCAATAACACTGATTTTACATTTCCTCGCGCAAAGCCCGAAATAGCTTCGCGTAATAACTTGAATAATTGCGTTAGATGCTTTTCTAGAAAATCTTCTCTCATTCCAGCTATATTTTCTGTTATAAAAGCTATCTTAATTTTTTCTTTTTTTATTAACTTATTCCCTCGATTCACTAAAACACATTTACTTATTACATAATCTTGATGCATTATTATATTTGTGAAAAAACGCAGGAAATTCTTATCAAGTTACAAGTTTACATAATCTAGAATTTCCAACTATCCCACAAGCTTTGCACAACATCAAAAGCTCGACAAAGTACTAAACTACCTTTAGCCTCGCATTTCATTAAATTAACCGTCCACGCGCGACGTAAAACAGCTCGCTCCTAGCATGCAGCCTGACATTTATGTCGTTAAGTGTTTACACACTCACCACGGTGTAAACGGCGCAGGCGAAACTGCCACGGCGCACCGAGCGCCAGCAGCAACAGGACTGCATAAGCGCCATCGTTTCTCTCTCTCTCTCTCCTCGTGTTGCACGGCCGGCACTTTACCCACTACGCCAGTCTTGCTCCATCGCCAGCGCGAATCTCGACCGGTGTTCTTTTTTTAGATAAAAAATAAAGGGTTGACCGACATTACGAGCGGGGAAGAGCGATCGTTTTGCGAGGGGTAAAGGTCGAGATGATACTAAGCCGTGTAGGATGAACTTTTCTTGTAATGAGGAAGGAAAGGATGAGTGGCGGATGATGTTTTTGGTAGTAAACAACAAATAGAATTCTTGAATGGTTTTCAAGAGTGTTTATGAAATTTTTTTTATTTGATAGTTTATGTAAGTTGTTAAATATTTTCGTTAATTTTAACTGCCCGTTTAATTGTTTAAATAAATAAATAAATAAGTTTTAATAAAATATTAATTGTTATCAGCGCATTTTTAATGTATATATCTAAAAGTTTACTTCCAATATCAGTACATTAAATTTAATGGACAATATTTATTACTTGAGATTCATATCGTATTTGCGTTTTGAAAAGCAGTAGATATTTTTTCAATTTTATTTAAAATCTGAAATAACACATGAAACTACGTAAAAGATAGACCGGTTAATATACTTGAAATGTAAATAAACAGTACTGTCAACACATTCGTGCAATATAAGCACGTGACTTTTTACTTTTTCAGTTTTCTTATAACTTTATGAAACTTTTAATAACCGAAATAATAAATAGAAACGTTATTTTAAATATATATACCGCATCCAGATTATTTTTAGATTAATTCACTTGAAAACCATCTAAAAAAAATTTCACCCAACAACAATCCACAAGAAAACTTTTGTTCTACAAACAAAATTACTTTCCCCGCAAAACGATCGCCCCCAACTTTATCGCGTCCTTCCCGTACATCGGCAAAACAAACCTCATCCTCAAACTCTTTCTCCAAGCGTCCCAATCAATCCACAACACCTGATCTCGAACTCGACGCTCTCGCACATGTCTAAAAGAAGAAAGGCGCACGGCTCGGCTGCCGACAGCTCGCGGGGTTGCTCGGAGCTAACTGAGCGCGCTTCTCTCCCTCTCGGCTGCTGTGGCTCTGTCTCCGTGCTCCGCATGCGCGCGCGAGTAGCGCCGGTTCAGTCGAGCGCGCCTGAGCCGGAGAAAAATCGCCGGGATTAGGCGCCTTTTTCCTCCCTCGTTTCTTTTTTCGGGAACCGCTAAGTGGCACTGCCTGCGAGAGTGTGTGGGCTGCAGCTATGCGTGGCTCGTGATTGGAGGATAAATGGCTTTTGTGTAAGTGAATTCGACGGGGGTTGATTTTTGGGCTTTCTGTTTTTGATGCTCGCTCCAAGTTGGACGCTGCCTGGGAGATAAAAAAGTAAAGCGCGGGAGTTGCCTTAATTGGCAAAGAAGCCGAAATAGGAATTTAAGTAAATCCTTGTTGAGACCCGAATTAATTGCCTTATTAGTAATATTATTTTGACAAATACTTTGTTAGGACAAGGGGAAGCCTTATACCGGCAGAGATTGTTACCTTACTGGCAATAACATTTGTCAAAATATTTTGAAAATTTTTAAGTTCTTGAAAATTTTGCAAGCAGAGGCTCATTTTGTATAAAATAAAAATGATTTCTGTGTAATGAAAGTTTTTATTTCAACATTGAGCTAGACAAGTGGAAAATTGTGTAAAACTTTTATACCGACATTACTTGTACATACTTTGTATTTGTTCAACTGAGATTAGAGTGCTTTATCATTTTTCACTTTTATAGCTCAATTTTCAAATGAAAATTTTATTTTATGCAGAGGTCTATTTTTTTGTTTTATACAATATGAGTCTTTGCTTTTAAAATGTACAGATTATTTTGAAAAACTAGATTGCCAATAAGGTAGCACTCCATGTCGGCATATAGCATTCCTTTAACGAAATTTGAAAGTATGTATCCCTAACTAATTATATTTACATTTATGAGAATTCATGATTTGATATATTTATCAATTGCCCGGATCTCGATTATATGTGTTCGACGCTTTCGTGTATGCCGGTTATTGATTTTCAGAATAAAGCTCCCTCGGCTTTTTGCTTAGTTCCAAAACTTCATAATCCGACTTCTGACACAGTTACTTATCCATCATTTTTTTTAAGACATTGGACCACTCACACTTTCAGGATGCATGCAGGTTTTATACTTTTTTATCTTCATAAATCAAATATTAGCATATTATTACATTACCATAACATTAAATCTTGACGAATACAACAAAAATGATCCTCCATTATTATCTGAAAAAATTATTTTTTATACTTATCTGTACACGCAAGAAGAATTTATTGTAAAAATTATGAAACTGTTTTATAAAACGATAACAGACTGTAAAAACCCAAAAAATTACTATTTGTAACAATAAATTTTACTAGATTCTTCATTAATCATTGGATAAAATTTCATGAAAATTTTGGTAATTTTTTGTTTATTAATATTTATATTTTTATTTACTTTGAATGAATGTACTTAATAATTGTAGTGTTTTAATTTATTAATAAATACTTATTATAACAGTTTGAAAACAATTTTCGAGAATTCTGCATATTCAATAAACATAATTAAATTAAAATAAGCGCAGAATTAAATTGCTAAATTAATGAGCAAAACGCAAATAAAAACGAAACAAATTCTAAAAATTATCTAGAATGAATTTGAGCTTCAAAAGGTTATTGTAGTATTTTAATATTTTACAACTTTATACTTTAAAATGAAATCAGTTCTATGACATAGATGCAATAACCAAATTATCGTCCAAGAAAATTTTATTAATGACGATCAATATCTTTTTCTTCTAATATCAGATACAGGTCCAAGTAGTCTTTTCTGCATGAATGATTAAGAATAAGGATCAATGCGCACTGACCTCTATATACACGAATGCCTTACCAAACTTATTAGCCCGCTAATTCTTGGATATAAGAAGGATCTAACATGTACAGCTCATTCCCTAATTCAGCACTATCTTAAAAAACCTAACCCGCTAAAGATGCCTGCCTATCTCTCATACTCCTTTTAAAGAAACCTTCGAGAAAGGGGCGACTTTTCACTTCGTTATCGCTCATCACTCCCCTCCGACATCTGAAAAATCGTCCGTCTTTTCTACCCGTGCGCTATCGCTTACAACTCAATACACGTCTCATTGCCCACACGGATTATACCTCACATATACTTTGCTATTTTTATATACCTCGGCAGAGATCAGCGTGAGCACGCGATGCAGAGCCGCGTGAGTAATTGATCGATGACGATTAATCCTGGAGATGTGCGTATACAAGCGGAGAAAATGATGTTACGCGGTTCGCGTATTATTTTTTTCTCTCCCTATTCTTTCTTTTTTGTGATATGATGCGAGTGCTGTATTAATGGGGAGATGTCTAGGATAGATAGCGTGGTGAAAGTGTGTTTCGGTAGTGATTTGAACCTTTGAACAGTTGATGATTTTCGTTGCTTTCTTTTGAGATATACGGTATTAGGTGCGGGTATTTTTGGAACGAAAAGGAGATTTAAGGACGTGCTTAGGGCATGATTTTTTATCGATGCTTGTTGTTGAATATTTGAGCAGAGAAGAATTTATTGATAACTTTTTTAAAATTTAATAGCATTTTGTATTTAAGTTACCAGAGAGAACTAATCAAAAATGAATATTTTAAATTGACAAGGAAACTTCATTAGAGCACTGATTTTATGGATCACAATTTAAATTTTTAATAAGCTAGCAGCTGCAGGGCAGAGAAGCAGCACGATTAGATTGGGTAAATAATTTGTTATGCACCGAGCGGTCTAGAACAAAATTCAAAAAATTTGCAACACTGGATGTTTCGATTTTCGCTTGAAAAAATAGTTTTTATTTATGTAGGTGCTTATATTTTTAATAATATTAATTTAATTTTTTTCAAGTTGACCAGCTAGTTTTTCTTTCTAATTGTGCTCACTTTAAATTTTCTAGCTCTGGCATGAGAATTATAGCACTTAAATTGTATTTCCTGGAAGGCATATAATTTTTTTAAACCGTATTTTACTTTGGTAAACCATATTTCGCAATGTAAATTTTGCTTTAGATGATTACCTGCATAATAAGATTTTATTGCCTCTGTAACCATTTTCACTTGTTCTTGTAGTCCTGTAAAGTAAAAAAATATTCAGCCCTCTGGGTGTTTTCATTTTGTAAGTGGCTTAATTTTTTTATATTATTTTTTATTATTTATTTACGTTAGTGTAACAAATATTTTCATTAATTTTATTATCCCTAAAGGATTCTATGTCAATTTTATGTACGAAAATTTCGTACAAAATTCGATACTTACGGATGGAATTTTCTATCAACCTATTCTATGCTTTTCACGTTGAATTTTTATCTAATTTTTTTATGTTAAAAATACTAAAAGCTTTGAAGTGAGAGAAGAGGTAAAGAAAATTTTAATTAAATCTACTATTCGTATGAATACTAGCTGAATCTTTCCCATCTTTCAATTCTTTCATATTCTGAAAATTTTAAATTCAAACGAAAAAGTACTTAAAATTAAATCTTTTTCGGTTCGTTTTTCATAAAATTTCAATTAAAATTCTCAACAGAATATAATGAACACGCGTGATGCTCACGCTCAAAAAGAGCGACACGAATCTCATTATAATGGTAAACGCTTTGCTTCGTTCGCGCTGCATTTTTGCAGCAGGAAAAATCCAGGACTCTTTGGAATTCTGAAATTCCAACATCGTTACAAACTCGTCACTCTTCGAATGCAATAAGGTCACGAACGGGGGCGTGCCGAGATAAAAAACCTGCGCGCCACGTTATTTTATACAATACTCGATCGAGTTCGCGCACAGCCCTGAAATACGAGCTCGTTGCTCAGGAGCTCAAAGCTACGGGTACGCGCTTCTTTATCGGCGTTCAATCTTTATTGCGACAGATATGGGAAATTAGAGCTCGATTGCGAGGCCACCAGGCGCTGTTCTGATGAAAGCGCGCGGTGTAGGGCAGGATGCGGTTGCTGAGGACATTGATTTTTAATTAAGAAAAAGGCATTTTTTGGGGATGATGTTTGTGCCTTCTGGTTAGGTGCTTATCCGTGATATATAAGGTTAGATTAAATGTTGCAATTGTTTTGGTTTCTATGTTTTTTGTACTTGTTATAACATTTTTCTAGACGTTTTGATATAGCAAGAAAATTTTTTCATACGTTGCTATTTTTATAAAGTTGAGGTTAAGCAGATTTATTATTAATAAGCGCATTTTTTTTGTAAAAAAATAAATTTTGATTTCTAAAATTGGCCCTGGTGAAAATTTAATACTTTGTCGGATAGAAAATAAATTATTGGCCTCAAGCTATTTGAAATGGTTTAATTTCTACCAAAGGTTATTAAAATTTATTCAACTTAATCTGGAAGATGTTTAACATGGGACATGCATTTAATTATAGTAAATAAAAAATAGTAATCCTATTGTTATCTTCTTTTAACTGCTTATATTATTGTACGTATTTCTGTGATGGCGCTAGTATTTTTTTTCTAGTGGTGTAGAAAATTACCACTACTACTACTACTACCCGTATCACCTCTGTTAGGTGCGCTCCTATTCATTTTAACTATATAACCGTAACTATAAGAACTGTACTTTGAAAGTTTAGCTGACTAATTTTTTCCCGAGATACAAATAGTCTGATAAACTCTAATCTACTATTTCCACAATTCTGTCTAGCTGAAAGTAGGGCGGAGAGAAAACCACGACGTGAACATTCAAAATCTTCGCCGAAAACAGTGTAGCTGACAGAAGGGTTATACTTAAACATTTTTCGTGAATTTCCTAGCTATCCCTTCCGCCTAAGAACATTGTTAAAAACGCCCTTATTGGTGGGTCCAAGCGATCACTCATCCAAGAAGACTGTATAGAAAAGAATTACTACTCTCAATTAACGTTTTGACGAAATATTTTTCCAATCTATTTCTTGATTTAAAATAAATGTCTTATAATTAGAGAGGTTACCAGTTGCTTATTTAGCCGTTATAACTTGTACATTTTCGATGTTTTGACAATTAATAACGCTAATGAAATTGACTTGCTTCGGGATAAAAATAGATTGCAAATGTTTCCTATAACGATGAGTATCAACATTTTTTCATTCATAGAAAGTCAAAACTTTGTAAACCTCCCAGCACCCTAAATCACCGATCCACTTCCAAACATTTATTCCTTTCCCACAAGCCTCGCCAATCTCAACTCTCTAATCTTCAAAAGAAGCATTTCTAAACATGTAAAAGCCATATGCTCCTTTAAAAAACATCTTACAAAGCTGCGCCTTGCAAACTTGATCAAAACACGCTCTTGATAAACCCGGTGCGTTATACCGCAAATAAACCGAGAGAACAGTTTCAAAGGGAATCGAAAATCGTAACTTATAGCCCCCTCCATCCCACGACGAGTGATCGACGCAGCAAGTACTCTCGAGAAGAGTTTCCCTTCCGGGAACTTTTCTCGTTGCGGAAGTTGCCTTTGCTTTGGATTGATAGTTCTCCGTGCTTCGAGGGCTCATTGCCGTTCGACGGCTTTTTATTAATTTACGCGGGACTCGATAAATTAGTGAGGCATTATTTTTTCGCAGTGTGCTGTGATGGAATCGTAATCGAAGCAAACGAGGATTCGTGGATCGTTGAATGGGTATAGTCTGTTCTTTGTCGTTCTTGCTTGGAACTGAGAGGGAACATTGTCAAGGGTTAATAAAAAGTTTTGCTGAATAGACGTTAAAACAATATATACCGAAGTGTATTTGTATTCTCTTCTTGCCTGACAAAACTCGGTCCGTTTCTACTTATTCGATACACCGCTGCCTTAAACGTACTTTTCTATCTCGTTATTACTATCTGTGTAAGTTAAATTGATTTTTCTCAAGTTCTCCGTTAACTTTATTTTTTCCCCGCTTGGGTAGTTTACGCTGGCTCTTCAGAAACTCGGCTTTTCTCTTTACTCAACGCAGAAAGTAACAACAACTTGGAAAGAGAAGAAAGCTCAGAAGCCTCCAGTTGCCTTGCTATTTTTAATTATAAACTGAGATTGATAAAGCACGCACTGTTCTCGCATCAATTTTTCTCCAACTCAAAAGTCAATGCATAAACCAAACTCATTAGATAACGATCGACCAGCCAACAAGATCGTAAGAAAATAAACAACTGGAAAAGTGGAAAGCTCGGCCGAACATTACCAATTAAAAAAATTTCCTCGCCCACTTCGTATAATCTTGAGGCAAAGGTCTTCATCTCTGCGCTCTTTCATGTAACGAATCGCACTCCGCGTGCATCGTTAAGATTGCTTCAAGTTTTCTAGGGCGAGACCTTAGTGCGAACGAGGAAAACTTTTACTTGGCAGAAGGGAAAAACGAGAATTCAGACATGTTTCCGGTGGAGCGGAGAACTCGCCGCTCGTTTGGTTAACGAGCGCAAGCGAAGCTTTAATTGGCGAGGTGGATACAATTTTTTATTTTCACGATGTTTATGGCTACGTTTTCATCTTTTTACTACAACTTGCTTGGAGCTTATGAGCTGGAGAGCGGAGGTTTTATTAGGTTTGTATTGATTGCATGAGCATCTTGATTTTTATGGAAGAGGCTTTTTTCAACTTCTTCGCCTGATAACCAATATCTTCTTATTTATTTAATTTAAAAATGTTGATATTTGAATATTTATATCACTTTTTCTACCTTACCTTAAATTAGTTTTACAAGTAAATATTTTTAATACTTATTGAAAGGTTTGTTGATTTACTATAAATAATAATAAATGTTCAAGGTTAAAATAAACATTTATTTTAACAAACGAGCACTGTTATAACGATTTCTAAAAACATTTTTACTTTTGAAATAATGACTTAAAGCAATTACGCAATGTCTCTGAGATTTGAAAAATTTCTCAAATGCTCTTAGAACTTTCCGCCCATCATAACTTTTCTTTCGCAAGAAATTAACCTCGACTTATAAAATTGTACATTGTTTCCTGTTTTGGTTTCGTTATAGCATTCCATATTATTAGTTTTATAATAAAGGTTTCAGTAACTTTTCACAACAATGATTCATTTCATACTGTTATAAGAAAATGTACTTATAAATTTCAATTATATCAGTATTACGAAGAATGAGAATTAAAATTGAATGCAAAACAAAAAATAAGAAAAGAAAAAGTTTTTTGTACTTAGCATGCAGTGACCATAACTTTTATTCTCATCAAACTTACCTAATCAAAGACTGTCTTGTTAAATTAGATAAACTTTGTACATTGGCAGTCTTTTTCAAGCTGAAATCGATTCTACAAATCAGCACTCTATATGCGTAAAAGCGCTACAGTATAATTCAACTAGATCCATCATCTGTTTACAACGTACGAAACGTTCTGTTAGGTACTTTTTATTTTCGAAGTTTTAACTAATTTTAAGCTTTTTACGAAAAAAAGAAAAATTATGAAAAAATACAATTTTTTTCGGCTTAACTCATATTAGCAGAATTAAATTTTTTTCTAAGGATTTACTTTGATTTACTTTTCCAGAGAAAAAGTTGAATATTTTAATTTCAATTTGCAAATTTAACATATTAATGTTCAGATTGCGGAAAGTTATATTAAAGCGAATACATAATAAGTAATGAACTCTTTTGCCTGAGGCTGGCAGTACTCAAGCCGAAAATTATTCAAATATTATCGAGGCAACATTTCCGCTCGGCGAGAGGGGGGGGGGGGGTCACACTTCATAACTTAAATACAACCCATTTGAGCTAAAGCATATTTATTCATTCGCATAGACTCGGTATCAAAGGCTTATACTGCACTCGATGTGATGACGTAAAAGGTGATTTATTGTTTTAAATCCCGCAAATGTTTTATTTAAAGAAAAATTTAATGTTTTTAAATTCCATCATTACTTATACTTTTTCGTGCAACATTAAATCGAGCCCCTTAAAGTCACCCGTTTTATCTTGTCGCTTCAATTTCCGCGTCTCAGCGAAGCTCGGCATTCATGAGCGCTGTCGATCATTTTTAGGGGGTTGTTAGCGGTTTCAGGTCATTGCTTCGGTTACAACGCAATTTTAAAGGAAGAAAAACCGTTCAAAATTATCGCTACTGAAAGAGCACCAAGTCAATTTATTTGATAAGGTTTTCCGCAGTGAAAATAGATTTTTGTTATATATGCTTTCAAAATAAAAAAAAATCGTTTTTTTCCTTTTGCATATGCTTATTTTTTGCGTTCCTGGCAAGGTTGACAAATAATCAATATTTGAATTGAATGCGACATATATAAATAAATCAAGTTTCGATGTATGTCAAATTCAAAGGAGTGAACATGAAATTGGTTTTTGATTGTATCAGGTGAAATGAAGCTGATATTGTAAATATCTCAGCGATTGAAAAATATCGAACTACGGAAAATGGGAAAGGCAAATAACAATTTTATTTGGTGATGTGTTATGTTAATTAAATAAATACAAAAATAAAAATTCTCAAACTACTTTATTGTCGTAAATATTAAATTCTAATTAATTGTGTAGAATAAAAGCAACATCATTTTTTATTCAAAAAGTTGTTTTGCAAAAAGATATGGTAATTGATATAAAATTTTCGTACCTATTACTAATATTATTTTCATTTAAGTGTCAATTTAACATTAATCTATGGCGACATGTTAAAGTCACTCATCTGTGCTTCGTGAGTGCTATAAAAATTTATTATTTGTCTAGTTTATTTTACTTGATTCAAAATGCATTTCAATCCTCTATCATTCATTTGTTCAAATATCTATAAAATCATACAAATATCAAAATTTAACAATAAAATCTATAAAATCAATCTCTGAAATACTTCATCTCGAATTGGCTCATTTCAATCTTTCGTTACATAATTTGCCTACCTATCGCATCTTTGTACAAAAGTCTTTTGTACTTTTTGCATAGCAAAAAAGTTGATCCTTCCTGATTCATTCAATGCAGTAAACAATTGCACCTTGATTAGGTTCGGTCTTGAATACGTAGTGGGACAGATCGAGATCTTTCGCCAGCTCGTCGTTATGGTAAAATTCTCGTTTTAGGCTATCGAGGAATTCTTCGACCTTGTCGGAGGTCGATATTGCAACGACGCAGCCGCCCCAACTGCGAACAAAGAAATTAAATTATTGCTAGGTCACTGTTTTAAATTTCTTCAAAGGATCGTTAGTGATTGTAGATTTGTAACGTTTTATTATAGAGGCTTTTTAATTTAAATAAAAATATCGAACAAATATCATCGGACAGTAAAATGTTAATTCAAATACATCTTTTGAAAATCTTATTTTAATTTAAATATGATTAAAATGTTATATTATTAAATTATTACTATTAAATTAATTTGAAGACTATAATGAGATCTTTATGTAGATGATTATACATTTTTTACGTTATAAACATTTTATTTATTCTTCTTGATTTCCTTTGATATTCAAACTATTTGTCCCAATATGCTTTTCTGATTATATTATCATCAAGCTTTCCTCAAATTATAGCGTCTCGTTTCCAAATTAAACTATATACAGTTTATAAATAAATTCTCGAAAGCTGTTCCCTACAGCTGTGTATTCGTAATCATCGGAATTGTAAAACGTATCGATTATCTGTAACTGTAGTATTTGGCCTCGGTTGACCAATATGAATTCGAGGATAACGAGTTATTCAAAGCGGATGATATACTTAATTAAAGGGGATTTTGATTGATGAATTAATGGAAGTACTTTAGTAGAGTTATATCCCAGATGATATCATTAGAGCTTGCAGATAGTGCGCTGGTGGATATGAACTTTTTTGAAATTCTATTATTCAAGTAATAATAAGATTTTTTTACGTAATACTAAATTTAATGCAAATCAAGTGCTACTTTTGTCATTAATACAAATTTAAGTCAATGAGAAATTTGTTGCATTTATCATATTTAATATACAAATATTCATTGATGTTCAAAAAAAAAATAATAATATCAATAAATATTTTAAAAAATTGAACTCCTTTAAGGGGGCACACCACGATTAAAAAAGTCAATTTCGGTCAAAAAAAAAATTTTGCGTTTTATTGATTATTTTGGTAGGAAATCTATCATAGAAT
>JAPYZB010000628.1:0-31209 GCA_030522745.1 Eupelmus kiefferi | reverse complement strand
TCGTACGTCTCGAATTTCCAGCTTGAAATTATCAATCGAGCAAACAATATTCCGCGTTAAGAAATTGAGAGCGCGACAACAAGCGGATCGATCAGCCGTATTTCAGACAATCAACGTCAATTTGCGCGAGCGCGTCGCGAGAGCAAAAAGCCAATAAATCCGGCGCTCCCGCGCCGTCAAATCTCGCTGGCTGCCATAATTCCAGCCGCCCGGCGCATTATCATTACGCCGCTCGGGCGGCTGATTTATGCGAAAGAATTTTCGGCGCGATGATGTACAGCGGGCCGAGCTAAGTGCCGCAATATCATCCCCCCCTCTCCCTCCTCTTTCGCGTTAATAACGAAGAGGGCAGGAGAAGTGGGGAGGGGAGTACATAAAGCGCCGGGAGCGCCGTTTCTGCAAGATCAGCCGGCTCGATATGTGCGCGCATAGCGGGGGCTTAAATTTTCTCAAATTTCTCGCGAGCTTCGATTATTATACGCGAGCGCGCTGATGAATAAAATCGCGCAGCCTCGGGTGGGAGCGGCCCCGCGTAGGCGCAGTTGCCGGGCCGGATCGCTCCACAGCAGCAGCGGGATCTTATCTCCCGAGCGCGCAGCGCGGAATGTCGCTTGTTTACTTGTGCTCTCTCTCTCTTGGCTAATGCGATCCCATGTAAATGAGCTCTATCGGCCGAGTGAGTACTTTTTATTTCCCTACGCTGCTACGTGCCGATGCGCGCTTGCTCCTCTGCGAGCTTCAACGTTTCGGGGAGATCGCTGCGAGATTGACCGCGCTGAGCAAACTTTTAATCGCTTGTAAATTTAACGTTTTTTCTCGCTCTTGTTTCGGGAAAAAATTTCGAGAAATTCGCTCTAATTAGAATTAATTTTCTAAAGTCCCGGCTGGGAAAAAGCGTAAAACAAGTTTACGCGATCGTTGCCGCTGCGGCTCCCAGCCATTCGCGCGAGTATCACGTTTTCCGCGTTCCTTCCGAGCCGCGCCCGCGCTGCTGCAATTAAGTACACGGAGAAAAGTCTACTCGCTGCGATATATCGCTTCGTTTCGCAGCATCCTTTTTTTTAGATGTATAGCAATATGATTGGGGGGATCGATTGTAAGAAGATAAGGATGTGTGGCTTTGGCGCGGCGCGTTAATTACCTAAGCAAAGCGAGACGGCGCCGTGCGTCGATCGGAAACTGTACAAACTGATCCTCGTTATCGCGGAGTTTCCGCGGCGTCGCAAGCTCCTCCTACGCGCCGCGGGCTAATTTTTAATTAACCGCGAACTTCGCGCTCCTACGCGCGATTTAAACGCGCGCGTCTGGCTCGACTCCACCGGTGCAGGTGTTCGCTGAATGGGTAATAAAAATAGAGATGTTACGGTGTTTCTGGGCTGAGCTTCTATATAAATCTTTTATGATTTTATTATTTTAAGCTCTTTATTGCTTTAGCGGGTATTATAGTTCGTAATCGGTAGCAATTACGTTTAATTTATTATAATCAAATGATTTTTCGATATTTTAACATTTTAAAACTTTGAGAAACCTTCTACATGAAAGATGGAATATTTTTAAAGAATAGAAATAAATTTATTGATTTGCTGAGATTATGAAAAACTAAAATACTAAAATTAGACTAAAGATATTAATTCGTAATGGGTAACGAACTTTCGTTCAGCTCGTGTTATTTTTAAACTAATTGAAAAAGAGTCTTTGACTTTTAATTTTAAGTAAAAAGTACGGTTATTACATTTTTTATTTTTGCTTCAACGAGTTTGACAACGTAAGAAAAATGAACAATAAGGTTTAATTCAAATCCAATAAATAAATTTTATTTCCTTTCAAGTTTAAAGAACGACGCTTAAAAATTCCACGCGTCATCTTTAAAAATGATGCGCTTTGTTGCACGAGAGTTTTGCAAGAAAAGTATCAGGGGAGATATTTCAAACTTTAGTGCCGTTTGTGGAATTTATTTTACGGGCTTTACTGGAACAAATAAATTCTAATATTTTCTGTAAAATACGGCTAAACGAAAGTTTGAACGAAATATTTGCTCCATGAAGTGAATTTTAACTCAGAGAATCATTGTTCTTGTGATAGAAAACATTTATTATTACATTTTTGACGTCAAATGCAAAGAGTTGTATAATAATTATTTTATATTTATAAAATATTTAAAATTTTGAAGAATTTAATAAAGCTTTGCTATTTCTATACAGCTATATCGATGCTATTTAAATGAATATATAATACAGATATCGAAAAATTTTTTGCTTGAAGCAAGCATTTAAAATTATTAATTGAAAAATTTATTATCAAAGTTGATTTATAAATTGTCTTTAATAAGTAACAGAGTTAAATCTCTTTTTACTTTCAAGACTGAAGCATAAATTCTTTTTTCAAAACATTCTATTAAATTTTGCTATTCCAATCAATTATGTTCCTAAACGACAAGTTAAAAGTAACATTCCTTTCCACTAATTTCAAAAGAAATAAAAACCATATCCATTAACAATAGGTCACGAAGTAGCCAGCGGGCGTTTCATCTCATTTCTAGAAAAACATGAAACTTGGATATCAATATCTATGGCAAAGATACTTGAAATTATCAAAGCAACGTCAATCAAAGAGTATACGAGAAAAATGTTTGATTCAGTGTAATTTCAGTAGCTCGAGTGGCAACGCAAACTTATATGTAGATATGAGCCATGAAACTCTTTGCGGCGACTTTGTCGACGATGCGGTCAGCTTGTCATTTTGCACAGCAAAAAAGGTAAATAGAAGCTCGAGGAAAATTGATTCTCTGCGAGGAAAAATCTGATATTGTTGCGCTGATATAAATACTGTGATAAATTGAGATTGGGCATATTTGAAATAATCGTAAATTATTTTAAAATCATAATTGAAAAAAGAATAAAACGTTATAAAAAAAATCTATAATATTGTAGTAATTACTAATTGTATAAAAATTAGTTTGTAAAAATCTTTCTTTTGATTGTGACTGTATCCGCGTGAACGCAAATCAACACAATATTCAGTCTGCGCAGTTGAAGCAGCAAAATTTTGTCAATGAGCATCATAACTCGCCGACTAATTATCAACTTAATCAGAGAAAAATAAGATAAAGAGCTCGCCTCAAGCTCCCATCTAACCCTCGTATTTCAACGAACCAAATCGTCAGAGCAAGAGCAACGGCGCCACTTGGGCAACTTGCAGAGCAACTCTTGCTCTAAGTGCATAGCGCGAAATTGTCCCCTTCTTTGTTCTTGTGCCGTGGTAATCGCGAGCTCGGCCATCCGTATGAAATGCGCGAACTTTCCAGGAGAAGCCGTAGACTAGGCTTCAGCGCGAACTTTGCTTATCCAACTGTACAGCTACCGCCAATCAAGCCAGCCGCCCCCGCCACCGCGTCTTTTCTTCTCGCCTCCTCCGCGCACCAGACTACGGCATTTCCCAATTGGAATTTCTTTCTATACGGAGGCGCCGCCGCGCAAGCAGCGGATGAATGGAAGGAATATCGTGGAAAATCGACGATTTGCCGCCCGCTCCAAAATGGGGAATGTGCTTCCTCTCGCTCGACTTTTTTTCTCTCTCCCGCGCGCGTTTCTCGCTTTTCCATTGGGGGGAAGAACGTATTGAACTTATTTAGGAGGAGCGGGATTCGTGATTTTTGTACATTGGCTTCATCTCGAATTTCTGAAGCTTTTCAATGGATTTTCCCTCCTGCCTCCGCTCTCTGCTCCTTTTTGGCCGCCCCCCTACTGACGCACTACTTCAGAAATTTCGCGGAGCTTAATTTATTTTCTGCGCTCGCTTGCTTGTAGCTATATCAAAAGATTTTCTGCCTTTTTTTCTATCTCCCCCGGAATTCTTTTACAGCGAGAGTGAAGGTCAGAGTTTGAAGTTTAATATTGTATTAAATCTTTCAAATTTTTTTATTCCAAGGAGATTCTTGAAACATTTTTAAAATTTTTAAATCTAGTTTACGCTGAAAATTGGTCTTTTATTGAAAATTTTACGTGAGGTTTAAGTTCTTTCAATTCGTTTTTAACATTTCAAAATATTTTTTTTGTCTTCGACATAGCTATCACACTTTTTTCTACTTAAATCAAATTTAAAGTTTATATAACTACTTAAAAAATACATAAGAGAAACGTATCAATTAACCTACTTTTCTAAATTTTTTATTATCTGCAATCGATTAGAGAATTCTAATAGAACATGATTAAATTATCCGAAATCCGGTTATCCGGTTCTTTCAATATAGATTGATTTCATTATAATTTCTACAGTTATAAATAGCGTGCCGTTCAGAGTTAAATTAGTTACAGTAATATAATTATTATACGTTAATTGCGATTGCATTGACAATGTTGAGCCGGTAATCCAAAAATTGCGCACGCGAAATATCTCTGTACGCACGCTCACGCGAACATAAAAATGTTTTTCCCCGTTGATGAAGGAAATAAAGAGCAATTACAACGTATATAATGAAGTAGCACTCATTGGGAAAGCGAGCGAGCGAGACGAATTACGGAATCGGATGAATTTTCCTGTTTTTTCGAACCCGAGTGTATTTCATATAATATATTTTCCGCCGCCGGTGTAAATAGAGTGAAAAGAGAGGGGGAAGAGCTGGAAGAGAAAGAGAGTGAAAGAGATGGGCAGGAAAATAGTCGGGCATTGATCAAACGAAATTTCCAATACTTTGTTGGAAATTGAGTAGACACTAAAAATGGAATGAAAGAACTGCAAATAACGCGCGAGCGATAGAGGGCACATAGCATCCTTCATAGAAGAAGCCCCTTTGTCAATCGCTGAAGAGAGCGTGAGCGAGAGAGGGACCTCCATTGCAATCAGATGTCTATATATATATATAAAACAGGCCGCGAGCGCACTGCGATTTTCCAATATAAAACCAAACACTCTCGCGATATTTATACTTTTCTGTAGATACGGGTGCGGCGCGGTACTCTCGATAAAACACAAAGATACCCCCCCTACCCCAATAAACCAATAAATCGGGAACTTCATATATCTTAATTTACAAATAATCTCCTCTCGCTCTTTGATTTTTGACCTCACCTTTTCCACTCTCCGTCTTTTTCTGCTGTTTGTCTCGCGTTTCGATTGAAACTGCGGCGAGCGAGCCAGTGCCGGGGACACAGCAGATTGATCCTCTTATTAATTTTGACGGATTGATATATATCGATGCTGATTGATTAATCTCCAATTTGACATATGGCATTTCGTTAAAACTTTCCTCGCACATCCGCGTTGTTATTAATTCAGCAAGTCCCGGAAATTAGCTCAAAATTATTAATTAACAATAGCCTGGCTTTTCGTAAATGAATAATTAGAACAATTTAATTAACCGACGTCTGGCGCAGCCGGTTTCTTTTGTCATGGAAAATCGCGCTTTTTCACGAACAAGTAGAGCGCGCAGATTAACATAGCCGGGCCGCGCGGCCCGCGGCACGTTGTCATTCATATCGCGAAATTTTTCACAAGCACGTACTGGAATAATTAAAACCTTCGTATTTACAACGGGCCGGAGCAGATACGACGCGCAAGCACACGGCATAAAAGCTCGGCTGTCCCTTTTTATTTTTTCCTTTTGCGCGCGCGCAATAAAAACGAACCGGCCGTAGAAAAGAATTTTCAGATAACAAAAAAGTGTATATTTTGCCTCCGCAATCGTTTTAACCCATTTCCCGGCAGGGCTCCCTTAACTTTCGACCTATTATATAACTTTTCAACCTCGACAAATACAGGGCGCGCGCCTATCAGCGGAGCGCGAGAAAGAAGCAACGCACACAGAGCATTAAGGCCGTATTGAATTTTCCTTTCCATTCCCGAGCGCGAGCGAGAGAGCTAGGCAAAGTGGACCTCTTTCCTATTATACATACACTAGCGCGAGAGCTGAAAAATTATATAAAGCATATCGCGCATCTTTCTGCAGCTGTGCCGCGATAAAGCCCGCATAAAGCTCCTCTGGCACACTTCGGCCTGCGCGCGCGCGTGCTCGTGACAATTTTCGAGAGCGATTTAAGGCATCAATTATTTACGCGCTTAGTGACGAATCCGGGCCCACTGTTTCACTGTCACAGACGAGAGTCGGAAATTACGTAGCCGCGCCACTCGTCACCGAGCGCGCGATATCGCGATGAATATTTTACCGCTGGGCTGCCAGACCAGAGGGTATCACCCCCCCCCCCTCCTCTCTCTTTCCCACCGCGCTCGAGGTTTCGAAAATTACGCTTACGCTGCGCATCAATCATGTCGATGAAAATATCGATGGATTATCTGCACGCGAGTTTCCCGAGATATTGGGATTAATTGTACGGGGATTTCAGCTGGGGGTCTTTTCGTGCTCATCTATCCCCGATTGTTTTTCGTTTTATCAAACCGTACGGATGATAAAATATGCTTTCACAGGATATGCGTTGTTTGGGATTGATTTTATGGTGTATGAATAACCCGAGGTTATATCGGTTATTATGTTTTTTTTGTTTTTTGTTTTTTAACGACGGCCATCACCTTTAATGCAAGTTTGCCGGTGTATCCGCTGGTTTTTTAAAATTATTCATCATCGGAGCTTTAAGAAAATATGGACTACGTGATGCGGTCTCGAAAAGGCAGATTTATGTTTTTTCATTTCCCGTGCATGAGCATCCGGATTCAATGCAATTTCCTCTCTTCCCGGCGCTTTAAATTGAAAAAGCGCGATATTAATAACTATAGCCGGATAAGTTTAGTGTACGCAATGTCAACGCTGCTTTTTCCGAGCTTTTTTATTTAAGTTATTAAAAACTCTATTAATTATTGAAATATCGACCGGGTTTTATCGGAAAACTCCATCTATAATTAATCAACAACTTTATTCTAAAAAGAAAAAAACGAGAAAAAACGTATAACGAAAATATGTAAATAAATTTGGTTATTAAAGAATAATAAATTGCAAAGAAAAGAACAGCTCATCCACAATTAAATACCGTTGTTATCCATTTAAATACAGTACGGCTCTAGCGGAGCGATAACGCCTCAATCCTACTTCTCTTTCTCTCAATAAGCTTTTTTCTCCCTTTCAATTTCGCCTATATAGCGCTTAACTGAAACAGTGTTTCTCGCAAATAATCAGTTTATCTCTGCAGCCGCGAGAGGCCCTCCCTTGCACACTTTCACTCGCGCGCAACTCGATCCTCAGACTCTAAGCCTCCTCTCTCCGCCCTTAAGTAACAACTGGCCGATTAGCCGGCGTGAGAGCGCCCGACTAAGCTAAGCAACGCTCTTGATATTATCCCGGATTAATATTAAAGAAGCAGGACTTTGTAAAAGGTGCGAGCCGAGAGCCCCAGACTCGTTTGTCACGGCTCAACGCGGCGGGTCTAGCTCGATTTTCTGGACTGATGCTTGGCTGCTGTAACTGGAATTCCTTAATTTTTCTTGCAAGATGCAATGGTAATGTGCTATTGTGTAATTATATATTTTCAATAAACGAATTTAGATAATGTTCTGAAATTGTTTTCGCTGTATTATGAATTATCGAATTTGACGTTGCGCAATGCGAAGGAAAACAAACATGCATCGTTGATTCAGAATTGAATAATCAATCGTAACTAACTATATCCGCAGTATTTAGAATTCGATATTTGGAACCTTCATATTTTCATTATTGAGAAATCCAACTGTCCGAATTAATTCAACAAGCCTGTTGGAAATTATTGAACTAATTGTTTCATTAATTAGTTACATATTCCTGCAGATTTCATTAATTTATTAGACTATTTTATCAATATCATTTATTAATTTACATTTATAGCCTAATTTAGGTTATGAATATTGTACTTAGTTAATTTGAACAAAAAACACGTTTGTAAGCGTAGCAGTGAATAAGGTTTAAACAGAGAAGGCAATTTTTGGAGGATTTTATTAAAATAAGAAAAAGTAAAGCAGATTTTCTGTACTTGTCGATATACTATCTATTGCAGTGCTTGTTATAACATTCTTAGTACATGGGAAAGTTTTTAATTTTGTTATTATCAAAAAACCCCACTTTTACGTCTTCGAAGTTTTCCTGAATTCACTTTAAGGCGTCTCTTGATGAAATTCTTGGCTGGGTTATATCCCTTATAAAGACGCTCGAAAATCAGGGAGGAAAATAAGAGAAGACTTGAGCGGAGAGCTGTCCAAAGCGCGCAAGAGAGAGGGTAAAAAAAGCAGCCGAAGCTTTGAGTAAAGAAAGGTACGGCGGAGAGAGGTGGAGAAAGGAAAACGAGAGGAAAAGCGCGGAATCCGCAGGGCTCTCAGACGCTCGGGAGGGGCGAAGCCAGGGGGTGGAGGGGCTCAGGCTTTAGGTGAGAAACCGTATTTTTCTACGACGCAAGGCACGCTGCGTTAAATGGACCTTTGGCGTTTGTTTGCGGTATTTTACGGCGCACTTAATCCGAACGCGCGTGCGCTCCTTTTCTCTTTCCTCCTCGGCTCCTTCCTTTTTATACTTTTATTTACTGCTCGAGAGCAAGCAAGCGAGCGAGCGAGCGACGATTCGTACGTTATATCCTCCCGCAGAGCGCGTGTAGATTCCCGTTATCGGCGAGCGCGCGCGGCCTTAACGGTACACGCTTCTTAATTAACGAATCGACGATCGGGCCAATTAGCTGCCCTACCTCCCGACTAGGAGCACCGCCAGCAGCGGGGGAAGAGACACTTTTAACCTTCGCATTTTCTTCGAGCTGCTTCTCGCGCCTTTTTTCCCCTTTTTCTCCCTCTTATCGCCAGTACTTCTTTCCTTCCATTGTAAGTGTGATTAATTACCGTCATTAATTTTTTACCACTCACGTAACCAGCCCCCGGCGCTTCTCTTTTTTCCCTCCTCCTGCCCGTGCTTGACCGATAAAATTAAAGATTCCGCGCTCAAGTGCATTCACTCTATTATACCACTTTAAAAGAATTGTCGCGAAAGGATAAATTGCAGAATCAATTGAGAAAATGATTCTCTGATAATTAGGAAGGAATTAATGGCTACTTTACCGCTGAATAATGAAAGGCCGAAAGTATATTTTTAATTGTGCTACCATACAAAAGCCATTCATTTTACCGCAAACTTAGACCGATAAGATTAATTACTTATCTCACGCCACTTCGAAATTGGGTTAACCCATTGACGAACCTTAGACGAACAGTTCAACAGTTTCCGTCGATTACGTCAGCGACTCTATTCAGCGATATCCGCAGCGAATGACTCACTTGTATACGAACTATCGGACAAGTATATCAAGAATACAAGTCAAAGCATTGAATAACATTTAGTATATATAGCAGTTGCCAAAAATAACGCGCGAAACGCATCCATAATCCGTTAAATTGAAATTTATTCGGCCACCTCCGCAGCGCCGCGGCGGCCGAATATCTCAGAATTAGCGATCCCAGCGCGATCTATCATCGTTAATAGCTTTAAATTGTGTATATAAAACTCTTAAGCAAAGCTGCCTCTGCTCTCGACTCGGCCGAATATTCCGGCTGGACGCGACAAGTCCCCCCTCCTGAAAAAAAGCGAAGAAAAGGACGAAGAAGAAGAAGAGGAGGAGGAGGAATCAATGAGCGAAAAAAGAAGAGGCTGATGGATATTCAGCGAGAGCGAGGAATATAACCGGTTCCGCGCCACAGCGCACGTCAAAGACGCGCTGGGATTTCTTATGACCCGCAGCGGCGTGCGGCCGACACACCGGCGCGCGATATTCCTAAATTCGGCGCACGAGACTTTGCATGCATGCGACATCGGCGCTTTATTTATTTTACAGCTGCCCGAGAGAAGAAGAGAGAGAGATATATATGCGCCCGCAATAAAAGTATCGCGAAAAGCTGAAAAATATTTTTGCAAATTCATAACGAGCGTCTGCTTAGACCTTTATTTTATTTTTTTTTTTAAGGAGAACTGTTTTTGCCTACGGGTTTGCATAATGAAGATTTACGCGTTTCGGAACGGATGCGCTGACAAAGGTGGCTGGCTCATCCCTTTGCGGACTAATGCTTATATATATGTATCTACGGCAAACAGTATGCGCAGCCCGACGCGCCCTTACATCTGCCTGTTACACGGGGCTAGAGTTTAATAACATGTAAATTCGTTGTCAACATGGACGGCGCGGGCTCTTTGCACGCTCGGGCTTCGTAGGCGGGCGGAAAATGCTTTTTTACTTGATGAACTTTCTAAACCTATGCTTTTTATTATTTTCTTCCGCTGTAATTTGGTTTTAAATGATGCTGGCTGTTCGAAGTTGTTTGATGCGTTAATTTAAAGTTTCACTGGCATTTAAATTTATTCAAACGAGGTCAATTGTTGTTGCTGTAACAATTTGGTATTTGTTTTAAGCGAATGGAAATTTAGCGAGCACAGTTTGATGATAATGTATTCGTGAAAATAGCGAAAGGTTTTTTTTAGAGGATAGAAGCAGGAGTTATTGTAGAAAATTTGCAAAATCATAGCCACAATCTATCTATCCTCTCGCAATTCACGGAATTCCCGGAAGGCCATCGCAGCTGATTTCTCGGCGTCGTTTCTCAATCATTTGATAGATAGCTCCTTTATTACCTCATGACGCGGCAATTCCCCGCATTTGTATTTCTCTATCTTTATCCGTTCGCCGGTGATTTTTTTAACAGCAAATTCTTGTAATAATCGCTCGTTTCTACCTTGACGTGCAGCAATTTAGCAAAATTTGAACGACACTAATCCCGTTTTAAAATATACAAAGCCAGAGTAGTCCCAAAAAGGCATCTATCGAGTAAAGCAAATAAAAAGGCAGGTATATACAGCGTGAGAGCGAGAAAGAGTTGGGAAAGAATGTAAAAAGAATGTCGAACAGCTGGTTTAAAGCTCGGGAGAATTGGCCTGGGCGCCGTCAGAAATCGCATCCAAATGACCCGGTTTCCTCGCGCCTTTTCCCAGGCGCGCTCGCGCATCCCCCGCAATAAAACGAAATCCCGGCTTGGCCTGCAAAAATGACGAAAATATACGTAGGTAGGTACGCTTGCTCTTTGCGCCCGCGGGGGCTTCGGCAATTTCGCGAAATTCGATTTTATATACCGGCGAATCCAATCGCGCCTGCGCGCATATTGCAATGTCTCTAGCTCTCCCGCCTCTCTGTGTGTATGTACTAGCTACACGTCCGGCCGTTATTACAACGGGAGCGCGCGTGCCGCGAGAAAAAGCTCGAGCTCGATACGGCGTATAATACAAGCCGGGATAGCGGCGCTGCTGCTACTGCTGCAGGGGCTATAGAAAAAGGAAGACTGGGCGGCGCGTGAGGTGCGTGCGGATGCGATCTCGGGGCTTTTATTAACGGAACTTTTGCTACGTCGGCTTTATCAATTTCTGACTTTGAGAACTACAAGTTTATTTAAGAAATTGGATTTTTGCTTCGAGTTTGGAATGATGCTAAAATTTTAATTATGTCGGGAAGTATACATCTGGGTTTTACATTTTTCAGCAACCAAAATAGCCGTGAATTCTTTTCGAGACTACAGAAAAATTGCGATTGTGCAGTTTTAGACGCGTAACTTTAATGCAACAGGATATTGCGAGTCGAGCTGAGAAACATGGTTTCATATCTTCTCTGCGATAGCGCGTATCATCCCATGACGTACGAAGAGAGAATAGCTGAAATAAACGCGGAAAAATTATGACCAGCGAGAAGCAGCTCAATCGGAGCAAAAAATAAAAGCTTATTTTCAAAAACAGCAATTTTACTATTCTCCCCAAACTAGCTTTTTATTCGACCGAAATTAAAAGTTAGATATACGTACCGGGCGTAGTAGTAGCAGAACTACAGATAGGCCAGTCGGGCGCGATAACAAGAAAATAGTAACACAGTGTCGAGAGGTAAAGAGAGAGAGAGAGAGAGAGAGAGAGAGAGAGAGAGACGAAAAAGACGAGCTTTCAAACACACATCCAGAAAGATATGAAGAGATAAACCAAAACAAATGAAGAGCGAGAAAAAACTAGTTAACGGCAGACAGCGCATCGCAACCTATCCGCGCAGAAGAAAAAAAGAACACGGGGAAAGATGAAAAAAGAGCCGGGAAACGAGAAAGCAGAGAGAACGGAGAGACAGACGCGCGGCACAAATAATACTCCCGGGAAGATCAGGGCTCACCTGGCCGATAGCGGAAACGCGCTTGCCGTCGCGCGTATAACGGCTGACGTCAGCGGCTATTTTACGCACAGAGAGAGAGGCGAAGCTCGCTAAGCGTGTAATGCGTATGGTAATGCGACTAAGCAGTCGCGGGGCGGAGATTAGGAGCGAGAAGTCGGTGTAAGCGGCCGTGGCTTATCGGCTGGCTCCCGATGTCGGCGAGCTTGTAGCGGAGATAAGTCGCGAGTGTTGGAGGCAAGCGAGGCTAAACGTATTCTCGCTCTCGATATGCTTCGATTTGTAGTTTGCGCGCGAGCTTTTGCGGACGGCTAGCTTTTAAAATGGCTTCCGGTTTGGGTGGTGATAGAGTCGGTTACTAGTGTCGCGAGGCTTTTTTGTTACTTTTGACGGATATCGATTTTAAATGAGGTTTCGAGCGAATAGTGTTTTTTTCTTATTTACTTGAGGTACAGATAGTAAAAATTTTTGTATACTTTTATAAAAAAATGTTTATGAGTCATCGATTTGACATATTGAAAGAGACAGGATAAAGCAAGGCACATTGGCAATTAGGCAATAAGCGTAATAAACGGCATTAGCAATCAAGTTAAGCGCAATTCGATTATATTCCATCTCGCGAAAATAGTGCTCTATTCGAACACTTCCGGGGATATGAACTTGAGCGAAAACTTAGACGATGCCGAGGCGCGCGCGCCGTTTCAAAGCTTGCGCTAACTTTCCAAAGTAAAATTGACTTTGTATTAAGTAAATTCAACTTTAATTGGTCCGCCCAATATAACCCGGCAAACTTGCCCCCTCCTCTACTCCCCGCAGTAGCAATAACTTTCTCCTTGCACAAACACACACACACACTTCCATAACTCGCGAGCTCCGACTAGAGAAAGCGAAGCTCTCGCAGCCCTCGGAAAACTCAAAACTTGCCCTCCCCCGCAAAAAAGGGAAAAAACGAGTGGAAAGATCAATAGTCAAATATCGTCGTGATCGGTCCGTGTTTGAGCTCGGCCGGTAATTACGAGCCGGCTCTCGTGTGTGCTCGCGAAAAAGAGCGAATTAGGCGGGGCGCGTGGGCCCTCGTGAATAATGGAGCGCGATCGATTAGTTAATTGCCGCTTCGTCAGGGATCGGTCTTTTCGCTCTTAATTCGCTCGGGGCTCCGCACGCACAGCTGATGAAGCGCGCTCGCTCGCTCGCTCGCTCGCTTTGGCATACCACGGGTGTCGTCGATCCCCCCCGATAGAGCCGAGGCCTTGTCCCGAGCTCGGCTTTAATAATGCCGTTTTGCCCTTTTTTGCTGGCCGCCGAATCTCGTTATTTCGACTGCTGAATGGCCTGGGAGAAGGGGCTTTTTAGCCGAGGATGTCGATGGGGTTTGGGGAAGGGGAAATTAAAAAAACAATGTTACGATGGGGGTTGGTGTTTGGTGAATTATGAAAATATTGTTTTTTGGTGATGGGTAATGGAGTATTTACATAGTAAATTTTTTACAATATTGGTATTGTTTAAATATGTATATCGATCGCATTCATTAAAATATATTCTCTAAATGTTTTATGTACGTTTCAGATATGTTGCTTGCAAATTATGAAATATTCCAGTTCAAATAGCATTAAATTTTCAATACCCGATCACGACCTTTTGAAACTTTATAAAAATTTGTAGTATGGATAGAAAAGACTCGAAATCTGATAAATTTTTTTGTAAAGTCATAATATTTGTATTGAAGTTACAAGCATCAATTTACAAAATCCAATAATACCAAACAATATCTGAAATATATCATTTCCTAAAAACGAATACCTTTTAAAACGCCATTCCCCACTAATTATCTAATTGGCAAAGTCGCCGAAAAAAATCCTTCTGCAAAGCCGGCTAACTCGGCGAGAACAAACATCCCATCGAGCCGCAACAGCCCTTGACAAAAGAGAGTCGCGCTCGGAAAGAAAAGCTAAGTTCCGAACGCGAATCGCATACGTATAAGAGTCGGGAATCCTAGCTCTGGGCCGGGCTAAATTTGGCATGCAAGCCGCGGCGCATTTCGAGGATCCAGTGGGGGGCTGCGCGCGTGGAAATCCTTTTGGATGGTAATTCCCAGGAGCGCGCACGAATTCCCGCTTTGCGAGAATAAGGCGCCAGAGTACAGCGCCAGTGTAGATTTATGCTAACCACGTGGAGCGGTGCGATAGCGCGCTCTAATAGCCCCGCGTGTTGCGGCCAAAGTCGCTGCGTTAAAATGACGTTGATAGGCAGGCCTCGGTCCAGCCCACTGCCTCTCCACCTGGCTTTCTCGCTGCAAAGACAAGGCCTATATACAGCCGATTACGCGAGCGCCGCAGTCTACGCACTTCCGCGAGATAGAGCTCTCGAGTTATTTATGGAGTAGGAGAGACAGATATAGAGCCGCTCTGCTGCTGCAGTCGGCGCGTTTTCTCCTCTGCGGGCCGCGGCTCGCTAATGTAATGCAACGCGCAGACCTCAAAGACTGACACCCGCACTTTGTCCTAAAAGCTCCCTCCCGTGCCTGCGCCACTCACATTTTTCTTTCCCCTTTCCCT
The DNA here is from genome assembly GCA_030522745.1 of Eupelmus kiefferi. Lineage (NCBI taxonomy): Eukaryota > Metazoa > Arthropoda > Insecta > Hymenoptera > Eupelmidae > Eupelmus > Eupelmus kiefferi. Next base: position 16,517 of record JAPYZB010000628.1, on the reverse strand, counting down.
TATTCCCGGCCCTTTCTTCCTGCTTCTTTTATCTTTATCTTGGCTTGTATAATTAATTTATTCATTGCCTGTTTTATGACTTTCATCCTGAATAAATGATTAGAGCGCTTTTACGCCGATAGAATGCATATGCTAATTGCCGGATTTACGCGAGAGAGCCCGGCTTTTTTCAGCAGCCGGATAATGCTGCTGAATTTTCGCGAAAAATGTCAGTCAAGGCTTCTGCGGGCTAATATAAAATCGTTTCGTAATTAATTAAATCTTTTGATTAATCATTAGCAAGGATGAAATACGTCTTTGTTTAGCGTTGGATTAAATTTTATGAGCAGCCCGCCGAGCGGCTTCGCAATTTTATTTTCTCCGCGCTCGCGTCAAGTTACAATCGGGATATCCTGTTTCCGTTTTATTCTATTTTTTGGATGTAACTGATTCTTAATGAAGTACTATATTGTTTTTATTTAAACCGATGCCGTAACGTTTTACTGCACTGCATGTTAAGGCCATCAAAAGTTTTATTAATACACAAGAATTCATTGATTGATAGCATCGATTCCGCGCGCAAACCCGGCAAAACAGTATTCTTCTATCGGTTTTTGGCGTCGAAAAATAAAAAAAATTTTTTACAATCATTTTAGCGTGCTTCGTTTAAATATTTTCCAGGGAACAAATATCCATAGCCGTAAATATTAAACGATCGAGAAAAAAATAGTTCAAAATTCAGCGCGAAAAAGAGCGATAAGCCCGCGATCAAAAAGTAGCTCTCTCGTAAATACAGAGCCCAGGCGCCAGATTAAAAAGTCAACTATTTTACATGGCACATAGAGCGGACTCACGCACGCGTAAATTATTCATAATTCGCTTTCTCTTATAAATAACCAAGCTCTCGCTCATGGACGTAGAAAAAGAAAGAAGAAGAACGTGCGGCGGGCCGTGCGCGCACGGGCGACAATGGCTCCATAAAAAAGCCCTATAAAGAAGCAGCCCGAGAGAGAGAGGGTACGATGAAAATCAAAGGAGCGTGAAGTGCGAGGGTAAAAAAAGAGGAGGCTGCGCGCCGAGAAGGAGAAAGCGAAATTAGTTGCAGGCGTGAATTTGAGTCTGCGTGCTTGCCGAGGCGCGAGTTAGACGACGCAGAGCTAAAGAGCAGACCAGTAGCATAATGCAGCCGGCGCAAAAGGAGAAATAAAAATGCGCGAAGATGCAAGGGACGCGGGAGCAAAGAGAGAATTGCGGGCTTCGAGAGGGGAAAGACGCGGCTGTGTGTGTACGCGCGCGGCCGGCACGTGAGAATAATGAGCGCCGGGCTCCGCGCAAAGCCGTCCGGCGACGCGGCTATGTATGTATGAATATACATCCAGAGACTAGCGCTGCCTGCGAGCGTGAATCTACTTGCCGAGCTACGTGTCTGGCGGCTGCGAGGGCGGATTTTAAATTACGACACTTTTTGGAGCTCCTCATTGGCTGTAATTTTCAAAGCCAAGAGTAATTAGCTAATTTCGCGCAGATATTATGCGTAAAGTAACAGAAGCTTCTTGAATAAGGTAAATAAGAAAGAATAAGTCGGAAGGAATAAAAATCCCCGTAATGAAAGTACGTTAATACCCTCTCCGCGTTATAGGAGCAAAGATCAATAACATACCTTCCTCGCCGCGTGTATTAGCTACCGTACGCGGCGGGCGCGCGCACATAAAGCAGTACCCGGCGCACAGGCGCGTATTAACGTTTCAGCGGCGCAGAGCAGCCGGTTACACTTTTTGCCGCTACGAGAGCACAGTCGCATTTTCCGCGGCGCATACCTAGCTCATATTCGCCCTGCGGAGCCCGGAGAAATGAATTCTTTATCGCCGTCTCGCACTTGCATTCTCCTACCTCTCTCCTTTCTTCTTCTTATTTCCCTCCCGCCTCTTTTTAACACCGCGAACCTAAGTTTCTCGTGCGTGCGGGGCTCGAGGAGGGAAAAAAAAACGACGTCGTCACGCTGCCCCTTTCAGCGCTGGGGGGATTAGCGAGTAGCGCGTGCATTACTCGCGTTAGGCTGGCTATATATGTGTTTTTTACGAGGCCGCCGCGGTGCGAGATCGTCGGATAGTGCTGGATTTTGAATGATTGGCTTTTTGTTAGAGCGGCGAGGCTCTCTTTTGCCGCAAGTAGAACGTGATATTGACAGAGAAACGGCTCATTTCGTATTCCGCGCGCGCGCGCGCGGCTGCTTAATTTATGCGCGCTTTATATTTTAGTGACGAATAATACCCTTTCGATTTAAATACATAATTCATCGCTCTTGGCTTTATCGCGCGGCGCTTATTTTTTCAGCCCATTGTGCCCCCGCCGAGGTGGCTTTCGATTGTTTTACTGACGAGGACTACTCCCGCGCGCGTTTCTATATTTGAGGTTCGATGTATTATTAATAAGCGCATTCAAAGTCTACTTTTTCCCGCGCGGCATACTATTAAGTGCTTTATAACAAGTTTTGCTGTTGACCTATATTTTGGAAATTAGCCTCGAGTTGAAAGCACTTTTATAATTTATCTGCTAAAAGCTTTCGAAAATTCTCTATGCAAATTATTTAGCGAAGAAACAGACTTGCCAAATAAGTGGATTCAAAGCAATGAAACACAGCCACGCGTTTTCAAAATCCTTTGAAAAATCTAAAAGTTGACACCCGCTACGAGCACTCCCGGCTGCATATTTAAAACACACACAGCGACAATCTCGCTGTTACTATAATTCCATTAATTTTCCCCGAAGCAGCGTCCGACATTAAACGCGCCTATTAAAAGGCGCAAACTCCATATCCGTCAGCGACATTAAAATTCCCCAACTGCAGCTAGCCAAGTAGCCCAAAGCCAGGCACGTGCACAGCGAGGAATTAAGGCACCTTAGGCGCTCCGATCAATCAAAGCCACCTTTTCCATAGCGCATCCCTCGAGCTCTATCGAGCTCGCTTATAGCCAAGTCCTGCAGCCATACAAGAGCTGAGAGAGAAAGAGGGGAGCATGTAGCTGCGCGCGCGATGTATCACCTCCGGGGAGGGAACTCCCGTTGCGAAGAAAAATGCGATCGGCGCACTTGCACTCGCGTGTAGGTATATAGCTGGCGGAGGATAAGGCGAGGACTTAATTTATCGCGCGCGCGCGTTGCCGGGACTTTGCGAATTGCGATATTGTACTCGCGGGAGAGGGGCTTTTTCTCGATTTTTTGCGCGCGCGCCTCGCTTTTGATTCAGGCTCACGAGAGATATCGCGCGCAGCGGATGAGGCATTTGCCTCGCCGCATTCGTTCTCTCGCTGATGCATGGCTCGCATTTTGAAAAACTTTTACGACTACCTACGGGGGAGGAGAGAGATGCGAGATTCTCGCGCGACTAGTTTTCGGACGCGGAGCCGGGGGAATATTTCGACGCGCCAGAGCGTGGATATATGCACAATACCGGGGAGAGGGGGAGTAGCTGGCTCTTCGACTCTCTGACAAATAACGCCGAAATCGCCGGAGGAATGCGAGAGAGCCGGCAAGGACGGGATACGAAAATATTTAACGAAACTGAGGCTTTTGTCAGCCGCTGGATTTACTGAATTATAACTTAATAAATAAGAGGATTTTAAGCTTCGTGCTGTCTTATTTTTTATTCGCTCGTTGGCCGCATGTTTTATTTCTTATTTATTTTTTGCTATTTCAAACACCTTTTTTACGGTTATTGTTTTTCTTTTGATTTTTATTATATCTTGTATGCGGCTGAATAGATTTGTGTTTTGATTATTACTCAAACATAAATTAATACATACTATATTTAACTAGATAAAATTAGAAATTTATTATTCATATGATTATGAATTAACTTTACAAACAATAAAAGAAAATATATTAATTAAACTGTATAACTTTATTCATCTTGTGTGCATCAAAATAGATCTGGGCTTCTTACGTTGACCTACTTTTGGAATTAGATAGCTCAGTTAAATATAGAAAAGTAAGTATAAAGTGTCTTATTCCGTTTTGTACAACGGCGCTGCTATAGTATTACTGTTTTAAATTAAGAAAAATATTCAACCTTACATTCATACTGGAACTACATTTCTTTTCATTATTTAAAAGTCATATTACATTAGCTGGTTTTCATACTTTTGTTATATTCTTAACAGTCTTCATATTTTCTTTACGTAAAATGCACAGAAAAGTACAAATGTTATTGCAAAATTAAAGAAAAAGAATTGTAATAGCAATGAAATTCACATAAAAATAGTTAAATAAAAATTTCATAAACGAGGAACGAAATTGAATTAGAGACTTTAGTCTAGAAAGGACAAAATTGCGGTCGTCTGCTTTAAAATAAAATGTCTTACAAGAGAACGGGGAATTGCGCAATTAAAGCCGTTATATCGTAGACATGACACTGACCTAATTTGATTAACCTCCACAGCTCTTACAAGCGTTAAGAGCCGGCGACTCCAAACAGGAGTTTCCGCTTTGATAAGATATCTTTGGCGAACTCTGACATACAAATCTAAAGTTTAGTCGCGTTCGCCTGTACCGATGTAGATACGTGATTTGCAAATCCGATGAACTTTCCTTCCACTCTTAACAGATTAGTATATTTATACATTTTGCTTTTACTCATTTACAAGTAAATGTCTTCATAAAGATTTGAAAACAAAGGATTATCGCAAGCTTTATTTTGAATTCTAATGTTTTTGTTTTGGCAGTTTCAGCGAGCATTAAAAACAATGTTTTTCTAAATTTTCACGTTTTGTAAGCCGTGAAATTATGTTAGAGCACGAGTTTTATTTTTGCCGAGTTAACGATCCTCTTTGAAAGCTACTTCTACACATTCTCGAAGCGTTTTTCTGGTCATTAAGGTGGAGCTTCTTGCCGCCATGTGCTCGTAAGAAATACTGTATTCTTTAAAGTATACCGTAAATACGGAATTGTACGATTCATACTTTTTTTTGCAGCAGATTTTATTTCTCAGGCTTTTTAGTTACCAACTAATGTTAAATAAATTGATGAAATTGTTTTAAAAAAGGTTCAAGATAATAACAAAGATCCAAAAAGTAACCTTTACTCACAGGTCACTTGACCAATTACTAGAGCCTGGACTAGAAAAAGAAAAAACTCTGTAAAAATCAGTGATCCCAAAAAAAGGGGAAAAAAGCTTTTCAAAAATCGACGTCGCTCAGGAGTCTCATCAGTTGCCCTCAAGCTCGCGCAGCGGCAGCTCTCGCGAAAAATCCGCAACAGCTCGAACTTTCAGCCGAGGCGGGGGGCTGGCTCGAGCCGTGAAAAATTGCTCTCTTCGCGGTACATTGACGAACGCTCTCGCGAAATGAGATTTTCCAGCGATGAGCCCCGCTGCTGCCTCTCACTCTATTCGGGAACTTCAATGCCGAGCAGGGAAAAAAAGAGAGGAGCGCCGAAAGAGGGTCAGCGACACCGCGTTCTAATCTGCGCGCGCTCGCGCAACAATGAACTTGAGCAGATGACGGCGGACTAGGGCATTGGAAATGCGTGTGCGGCTGCGCGATAGCCGTGGAGAGAGAGAAAGAAGTGTATCGCTGCTGCCGAGCGAGTGTTATTAAGCGAATCGGAGTATTTGTGCCAGGCGCCGAGCAAAGCTATCGCTTTTTGGACGGCTGTGCGTGATGCGGAGCCTACGGCTATTGAAAATCGTTTTTGTTTGAGAGTTGAATGGGGGTATTAAGTTGTTTGCGATCGATTGCTGTTTCGTGTTTGGCGCGAAGGATTGGTATTTTCGGCAATCGGTTTTGATGAATTTTTAGTTTCAAGTTTGTTTAATTGTGGCGTGCGTTTAATTAACTAGAGGGTAGAGGCGGTGTTTATCGCAGTCATATATGAGTATGCAACTGACTGATTACGGTGTATAACTGTGAAGATTAGATATGATTTCTAAATAGAAGTGCATTTATTGTACATGTGCAAATAGTAACAAAGTGAATACCACAGTCAGGTTATCATCAGTTTTTAAATCAACTTATAAAATTTCGTAAAATCATTTAGGTAAAAATAAATTGAAAAATGATTGTCCAGCTTAAATAAAGACTTATTCATTTTAGGGCCATGGCTGCTAAAATAGCTAAAACCACAAAGCCCAAGAATAACATGGTTACTATATCTGCGTATATACAAGGAAGGCTCTTCTTCCTTGTTTTCCTATATATAGATATATAGTAGTAACTAATGTTATTCTTAAGCTTTGTGGATTATAGCTTTTTAGCTGTCACAAATCCTTAGTCATAATATTAATTTAAGATACATTAAGCTTCATTATTGTTCAATCAAAACGAATTTTATTTGAAAAGCAATTTTCGCCCTAATCTGTTATTCCTAGCTTTGTCTATTCCATTCTCTAATACCGCCAACGAGCAGCGCAATCGCGCAAACGAAAAAAGTCTGTCAGCAAAGAAAAAGGCAAGCTATAAATATTACTGTCAATTAGAAAAGTTGCAAGAGCAGCCAAAGCCGCCGCTGAAAGAGCCAATGCAGGAATAACTTTCGCGCGCGTCAAAAATCATTTCACAGCTTGTACGAGCCGCCAGCAGAGTCTCTCTCTCTCTCTCTCTCTCTCTCCAGTCTCCCCGTCCAAGGCTATTAATTCGAATCAAAGAACGTCACATGCGACGGCTTCACTCCCTCTCTCAAGTGACAGAGCGGCGCTCCAGAAAAAGCAGCCCAGCAGCAAAACGCAAGAAAGAAGGAAGACGAAGAGGTGCGAGAGCAGACGATCGAACCTAGAGCTAGGCAAGTTTCGACGAAGGGAAGTTTCTTCCCCCTGAACTTTCATTACGGCCGGTGTGGACCCCCCGCCGACTATACGCGAAGGTATGATTGGAAAAGTTTCCGGATAGTTCGCCGGGCCAAGCTCTCGCTCTCTCTCTCTCTCTGGCGATGTATTCTTCGCCGGCCTTAGCCTGCGATAGGTTACACGCGAGCGGCGCAGTTAGCATTTGCAAGTTGCATCCGATAACGGATCGCTAGCGACCTTTCTGCTCGTCTCTCTATCTCCGAGCTCAAACCAATTAAGCGAATTCGATTCTCTGTCTTGAGATGAGCCGGAGCGCGCTCCTCCTTTTTTGCGCGTCGCCTGAGCTACTCGCTAACTTCGACGTAGAGAGAGAGAGGATGGACTGACGGATAGGTTTTTGCCTTATTTGCTGCTACCACCTTCTTTGCGTCACTCGCGCTGACGGTGAGCTTGGGAAAATTGCTCGGCTGCCGTTTGGGAGGGTGCTTTGATGCGAGCTCGGTTTTTTTTTCGTTCGATGATTCGTAAGTGCGGATTAAAGGTCGCTCGTGCTAAGTGAAGGTGTAAGATTTGTTATAGTTATGGTCAACTTTTTTAAGCAACAAGTCAAAGTTTTGAAGAACTACGTGGATTTTTGCGGTTTAAAAATAAATGAGCACTGTTTACTTTTCGGTAATATAGCATGTTCTAGTATTTTCATAATCTATTTCTGTAAGTGTCGTTTTAGTGTGCGGGAAGTACGTTAAATTTAAGGCTGGAATATGGGTTTGGCTATTTTCCAACTAAAATACTTGTGGTCCGCATCCCTAAACTTTTCCATCAAAAATTCAACCATATGATATTAATTATGTTACGTTTCATACCATCAAATCTAACTATTCTAACTAAATTAATTAATTCCTAATCAAGTTAACAAAAGTCAAATCATCGTCAATGTCTGCCTAAGTTTTATTATATAATACATCTCTGGTTAAAAAATCTATTAAATCTCATTAAATAACCCAGTAAATGGGTAACGTGCCAGTAGAAAATTCTGATTAAAATCCATTAGGCAATGTTTTACTGCATGTCTAATAGATTTTTTTTGACAGAGATTAAAATAGCTTTTAAAGTATAAATTAATTAAAAATTAAAAGGAACATAATATTAACATATATCATAATCCCGAATATCCTCTCGTTTCAAGCAAACAATATAGGTCGGAAGATGAAAACTTAAATCCCATTGGCAAAGAAGGTGCAATAAAACGGGCGAGAAGAGCGCAAAGTCCGGGCAAACTCGCACTTGTATAAATCAGAATTAATTTAACACACTCGAAGCTCCTCCCAACCGCAAAGATAAACACGTCGCGTTGGCGAAGAAAATCAAGCGCTCGCACATCCATGGCCTTTTCGTCATCCCGTAATTGCCGCTCGGCTCTCTGATATTTCCAGATCACGTACGGGCCATTCGAATGATTCAGCATCCGGAGATAAATTCGCAGCCGGCCGGCAGCGCGGCAAGAAGCCCCGTAAGTACGTCGGTCCGTTATGCAAACTCACTCGAGGGACACATCGGCTGCTGCCGGACGACGCCGAGGAGGACTGAAAAAAAGGCCGAGCGAGCGGCAAGATGCTCTTTGCTCGCTCGCGCGTATTGCCAGAGTGGGTTTTATGTATGGCTGAATGCGGGATGAGTTATGGGCCCTGTCTAGCTGCGCGCGTGTTTACGAATTCATCGGCACGCGCGAGCCTGCGCGCCTTTTAAGAACGAGTTTTCTCCGGGAATGCCAATTTTTGCGAATAACTTTGATTTCTTTGCCGGGATTTTTATTCGCGCCAGATATCGCTGGGAAATAAAAAGGAGAATGTCTTTTTTCGATTTTTCCTCTCTAAGATTGCGTAAGTGCTTGCTGGAGTGTAGTAAGAAGCGCGATAAATTTGTATTATGCATCATAAATTTGCTTGAAAAACATAATTCAGAAAATTATTATTAACAATAAATTATCAGCGCATTAATCTGAAAATATTTAAAAAAAATAAATTTTTCCTCCGCAGTTTTGTTATATATCGGCGAGACGTCATCGATATAATTAATCGTTCAAAATATCGACACGTCCCGCTCGCTCTCGAAAGTTCGTGCAGCGAGCAGGTTTCAGACGGGATAATCCGTTGAAAAATATTTTCTTAGTATAAACACGCGCTTGGCTTTAATCTCGAGCCTTTTTTCAGCATCATTCAAGATAAACAAATACTGCATCCAAGCGAGCTGAAAATAAAGCGAAACACATTGCACGTCGTAGCTAGACTTTCTAAATATTTATCCGCGGCGCAGCGGAGCGCGATTGAGACGTATCTCTCCCGCTCTCTCGCACACAATGCAGCTCGCTGAGATGGCCAAGCAAGAAGCACTTTCCTTTCTGCCTGCCTGCCTCGCTGCCTCGCTGCCGAGCGAGAAACGAGTTGTCTAGGAGAAAAAGCAAGATTACGCACAATGCAAAAGCAGAGAGAGTCGAGAGCCGTAAGTATATATACACATGCAGGCGCGGATGGCCGGCAGCAGTTGCGATAGAGACGCTCGATTTATCACTCGGCGCGTGCGCCTAGAATATTACATGTATCATCCGGCGCACGCGGAAATTCGCGCGCGAGGCGCAGAGAAAAAAATTGATAATCCACGAGTAGCCGTCGCGCTGCGCTGCCTGCGAGCGTTTACAGATTTTATTTATTTTTGCTTTATATCCCCCTTTTTGTCCTCGCTGCATGCCCTCTGTGTTTCCGTGCTTTGTTATGTCAGTATATATACATTTTATTCGACGCTGCATTGCAAGCACGCGGCACGCGGGAATAATGTACATTTCGAACGAGAGCAAGCTACTCGTGCACTTTTTAGCTGTAATGTTCCGCAAAACACTGTGAGCATCGTTTGACAATAGACAGGAAAAGCATTTGTTTAAAAATTTATAGACGGTCTTCCTGTAAAAAAGCGATGCGCAAACACTCGCTCAAATGTATTTCGCCCGCCTCTGCAAATAAAGCTGAAGCTTGTCCGTTTTGTTTTGAATTTCGACATATTTCACTCGTTTAATTTCCAACTAGATTAACGTTTTCCCGCTTTACGAGCGCGCGTCGTAATCACAACGCGAAATATGCATAAACATTTTTAAAAAGTTTTAATCTTTCCTTTCAAAACTTCAAATCGATCGTACATGGCCTGCAAATTCAAAAGTAAAAGTCGCTCGTCGTAAAGATTTTTTACTGTACTCTCACGTATGCTGAAAAGCTCCCAGCACTTGTTCATTTTAATGCTTTGCGTATACAATAAAAAAAAGGGGGGTGAAAGTAAAAACTAGCGCACGAATCACGCGGCCAAGTTAGACGCGGCAGTGAAAGGCTAGCCAGCGCACACACTCGTTGGCCCGTTTTTGCGCGAGCGCTCAGCGCAATAGCTACATAAACGTCGAGACCAAACTAAGGCTTGTAAAGACAATAGCCGTTACAACGGTAACTTTTTTGAAGCAGCGGATCCGAAGCGCGCGAGCGAATCACGTGAAGTTGCGCGCTCGCGCGCTAAACTAAGACATTACGTAAAGTTAGAACGTTTTTTCGGCCGCTCGTGTGTACGCGGCAGTCGGATTGCTTTTCGCGAGCATTTGTTTTTTGTTTTATTGGATTTTCAACGGGCTTCGCGCAAATAAATAAAGCGTCTTTTTTAATGCACTCTGCGAGTTTTTTGTTTTTTATATATGGTAAAGTTTTTTAGTATTCGATAAACAATTTGATAACACTGTTTTTTTAACGTTACGATATCTAGGGGATAAAATAGCTTACGCATTAAAATAAAATTTCTATGAAATTACTGTAGATCGACATTCTGGTTAAATATTCATGGCTAGTGCTCGCGTGGCATCGAAACATAAGATATCAAGCGGCGCATCAGTTTGCATTAATAATGCATATTATAGCCGACACTAGCCTGGCTGTCAATAGGCAATGATTCTAAATAAAAGACCAGATGAAATTGTACGCTCGGAGAAGCAAAGTGCGGGAAGGCGCTTCACGTCGCACGCGCGAGCGAGCACTGTGGGGTGAAATTTTTAGTCGAATAAATCCATTGTTAAATTCATGAAATTACTCTTGTATAGCTTGCAATCAATTACTTTAAATTGCGTTAACTGGATCGCCGATGCTATTCAAATAAAATCGATTCCGTACGCATGACTGGGCAGCTCGCGCGCGCGCGCGCGCGAGCAGCACACAATCGATACCACGCATCGTTTACTTTTTTCTCGCTCTTTTTCTCTCTTACTCTATCTCTCTCTCTCGCTCTCTCTCTCTCTCTCTGATTTGTCGTTTGGCGCGTCTGGCAGTGCTCGCGGAACGGCCGCGAAAATTCGTTTGAGACAGAAACTGTCATTAGCAAACGCCCGGCGAGTTATGAATTTCAGGGACGACGGAGCACAAACTAATTAATAACAAATTAACGATCGATAATGAAGATATAACTTATAGATGTTGCGCCCGACATTAAATTCAGCTTTGTGAAAATGCTCGTTATAACTCATTTAGGAGAGATTATTTCGGTGCTTTTTTCTTTTTAATTTTAACCTGGAATATTTAAATGTCATAACGTTAAACCACTGAGTTGTGGCAGAAGGGATTAAAATCGACTCTTACGTATCAAATTGATGAATCAACATTTTATATTCTTTCGTATTTATAAATAAAACAATAGACAATAATTACAATAGTTTTTGCAAGTCACAAAAATACGCTACTTTTACAATTTGATTATAGGAAAAAAATAGTATTTGCAGAATCAATTAAAACATTCTTTATCGATAAATCTTAAATATCAGTTACGTTGTTGAGGCTGATTTTAATGACATTAGAGGATGTCCTGAGTTATTATGACAAAGATAAGCGAAAATTGGATATAGTGGCCATTAGTCTATCAACGAACGTATATTTTTTCAAGGACAGCAAAAGCAAATGTCATGATAATTATTCACCTTACATCATCGTATTGAGTTATTTATTCTTCTTGTACTTCCATCGTATATTTTATTTTTACTGTAGGCTTTGATAAAATTTGTATTATTTGAACTTTATTTTAAAATTAAGTACCCGTTTAAAAGTCATACTTTATTTGTATCAAATACTTTGGCAATCAATTGATAAGTATAATGAAAAACAAGCTTTATCAATAAAACTAAGTAAGATTTATGTATGTGAAGCAAAAACGTCACACACATAATCGTCTTTTAGACATTGTTTGATTACTTGTTAAATTTATAAAAGTATGCGACATATGCAGTAGAAATGTTATCGAACAATCTAATCAAATGATACAAGAAGATAATAATATTAATGTGGTATGATTTAATAAGAATTAAGTTGGATTACTTATTATCAAAAGATTTTGAATTTATTGTTAATATATGTAGAATCTTTAATAGTAGTATATAATTATTAAACGTATAATATTAATATTTACATAACTATAATTACTATATTTATTTTATTTAATGTATACTTTTTACATTATTTATTTTTTTTGTATTTGCTAATCATTAAAAAAGTTAATAGTAACAATTTTGGTGTCAGTTACTTTATTATATCTGTAATATTTCAAATGAAGTTGACTACAAGTAATTAGAGCATTAAACTTTTCTTTCCGTTATCATTCTTGTTTTAATTATAAAAAACTTGCTTGAACGCGACTTCTTTTAAAGTTATATAACTTCAGAATATACCATAGCTTAATTAAGAAATAAATGCAGCACGTAATTTGTTTTTATCTTTAGGACCGTTCCAGTTTTAAACTAAAATCTGTTTACTAATTATGAAAAATAAAAGAAGCATATACATTTGATAAAATAATTTTAATTTCCAAATCAAAAATTAATTTCATTTAATAATTTTAAGTTAGAAGTCAGAAACAAATGTTTTATTCCTAAAAATAACAAAAGCATATTTTTCATTATCATCAATCGTAAGATTTTTAAAACTACATCGCTTCTGATTCCAATAAATCCTTTCCTAAAAGAAGTAAAAAAAACCAAAGAACCTCAAAGCAAGCAAGCTTTTGACAGGCTAATCCATAAGAACGTCGGGGTCAAAAATCCCAACGTCAAGATTATAAAAGAACAACGGGGCAGCCTCAGCGGCAGCTCGCGGCTGACGTATATCCCCCTCGCACACTCAAATAACGCTGAACTTGAGAAATTCACGGACAGTCGCGATTTTTCACGAATCTCTCGCTCACCGTTCGTGCGGGGGTATATATACGCTAGCTCTCGCTGACAGGTGGATTTGTAGTCCTCAACTCTCCCTCGGCACTCGGAGGAGCAGCGGCGGCGGCGGCATCTCATTTTCATGATTTTATTCGTCGTTCGAGTGATTCGAGCCGAGCTTGTCCGCCCCTTTCTGCTGACTGCTGCTGTAATGGAGCTTCGCCTGCGCGCGGCCCCCGCAATATACCTCCTCGGCGCGCGCGCGCGCTCACGCACCTTAATGCATTCCATATTTTAACGCCGCTGTCGTATATACGCGAGAGCGCGATATTTATAAGCGCCTATTGTTCTTGCGCTTGTAATTTCGCTGGAAATTGAATGTGTACGCAGGCCTCTTTTTGCTTGCTCCTCTTCTTCTTGCGACCGTAAACTGCTTCTCGCTCGCTCGCTCGCTTGAGACAGTGTGATTTCGAATCTACTTTTTTATCTAGCCGGGGGAGCGTGTAATGTTGCGCCAGTATTTCACGGCTGGATAATACGATGCTAATGTTGCGACTAACTACATTTCCATTCTCGAGAAGACGTGTACTGTAAATTCTGAAAACGAATTTACGACTCTCGGCGGTTTAGCCTTTCTCGAGAGCTGATGTTTATTTGCTTTTAATCAGCTGATAATACTGATCTATACTCATTCTTTGTTGTTTCAGTAGTTTTCTGAAGATTGTAATTTATTTGTTGATCAGCTAGATTATCAAAGTTTTAATAAGTGTCCAATTATTTTTTTGAATTTTTCATTTGACAACTATAGTTTAATGAGATCACAATCAATTTACGTCGTTTAAAAACGATCAGTATTCTGATAGAAAATCATCTAGTTTTATCATAGCTTTTTAACGTGTAACGATCTTGTCATATATAGATGGGCTCTTTTGATAGGATTCTTTTAAGAATTGTATTTAATCAATAAGATTTTCAAAGGATTAACAATCGTAAACGGAAATTAAAATCAAAATTTCATTATATCACTCAAGAATAGATTTTTCAGTTGATAATTATATTAAAAGTATATCAAAATTTCATCGAAAAACTTTAATATTTAAACACACTTTAACAGTCTTTAAATTACATCATTTATTTTTAACTTTTATAAAATTACCTATTTTTATATTTTCTAAAATATTTAAGTTTTTTGAAATTACAGCTTTGGTTTATAATGACTTTAACCAACGGATTGAACCCGACCACCTTAATTTATTACATAATACTTAAATTTTTTATCTATAAAGCATATACGTGTAGCGTAGAACAAAACTTTACTTTCTTAGTAACTGTTTATTTTAGGAAACGCACGTGTACAAGCAAAAAAGATACGGAACAAATAGTGCGTATGTGATCAAAAGTCAACCTAACCACATATGACAGTGTATCAGAAAAATTCCTTTCACAGTAAATTACCTTTAAATTACAGATATAACAAAATGAAAAAATGAAAAGACAAAATACTCGCAGCTGTTCCTTATCTTTTTTACATAACCGTTTCGATTAAGGGGAAAAAAAGATTTAAACCTGCGTGCACCGCTGTAACACAGTCTCAAATCTAATATATATCATAAAACAATCTGTTGCCGAGCAACCACATCCGCTGAAACTCTTGCCAGCGGCAGAATCACTTCTTTCGCACGATAAAAGCGGAAAAAAAGGCAAAAAGAAAAAAAAATCGCAACCGGTCGTGATTTTTGACGTCGAGGCATGCGTGAGAACGCAATCCGGCCTTCCTTAGAACGAAAAGTAAAAAGCCCGGACTGCATATCTCTCCCGCGCGTGCAAACGCAGCGACGGAAATCACTTCTACGATTTTTAGGATCTATACTAGCGCGCGCGCGCGTCGACATAGAGAAAGAGAAGGAGCGTTCCTCGTACCTCGTGTCTCCTTTTTTGTCCGCGCTACTCTCCGTGAGAGAGAGGGACGACTGGCAGCTGCTAGCAGATCAAACGGTGCGCGCTTCTCGGCGGCTATGGTAAAAAAAGGCGCCGAGGCTCGATATCACAGCTGGATGTATCACAGGCACGGGTCACACGTTGCTCCCTGGTTTTTCCCAAGCGGTTTCTTCTCTTGCAGCGTGCACACAGAGAGAGATCCGCGGACTCTCGGGGAAAGAGGAGAGACTTTCGATTCGGCTAATTTCACCTTCCTCTCCCGGCTATTTCAGCTATTTCCTCTCGCTCTCCCGGCCTTTTATCTCTTCATCCTCCTCTCTATCTGTCTTTTTTTTTTCCAGCCCGAGCAGGGGGCCCTCCTCTTGTTCCTTTTTTCTCCTGCCTCTCTGCTTTTTCGCTCTTTAGCGAGCGAGATAGAGAGAGAGAGAGAGAGGGGGGACTCGGGCAAACAAAACAGTCACCTCTCTATTCTATCGGCTGGTCTCCCTTTTCTTAGCTTCTGGCATTGACTGGCGGAGGCAGCTGGGTTTCGCTCGCGTGGCTCAAGATAAGCGCGAATCGTCGTGGATTCCTTGCCGCTGACGTGTTCAATGAGTGGAGAGCTGTTAGCCCGGCAACGCGCGCACTTGCTTCTTGTTTTTTCTTTCTTTCTCACAATTATATCATTCACGCACGAGGGGGGACGAGAACACGCACTGCCTCTGTGTATATGTATATATATATACGCGCGCACGCCGCGGCGTACACGACGACCACCTGTTATAATGCCGCTGCTGCACGACGGATTAACACACAGCAGGACACTGTCTACTGCTGGCACTGCTCTTTCACTGTATTCCTAGCACGTTGTCCGCTCCTCTAGCCGGAAGAAATAGCCAAAGAGTCGGGCTGAGGGGGAGAGGGAGATTCGAAGATATGCTAATTAGGCCGAGAGTTCGCTCTTAGTGACGCAGAGACGCAGTGCGTGTCTCTTTCCTTCTCCCGTCTCTCTTCTTTATCTCCGTCCTCTTTGCTGCGCTCTTCAGAATGCAGGCCTCGTGTCTCGGCGCGGCGCGTAGCGCACCTATATTATCTCTCTCTCCGGGAAGGACACGAGCCCGCTGAAAATCGCACTGGAATGCAGCGGCCTTTATCCGCCGTGTAGTGGAGCACTGCACGAGCCGGCGATGTGTATCCTGCGCGCGAGAGCACCGTTAGCAAAAGGCTCTCTCTCTATCTCTTCTGAGAGTCGAACGAACGCGCACAGCCGCGAAATTTGGCCTGAGAGGATGCTGAGAGAGAGAGAGAGTGAAAAAGAGGCGAGCGTTGGCCTGCAGAACAGTGAGAGGGAGAGAGAGCGCGAAAAATAGAGACCGACCTCGCACGACCGCGTACCGCAGCGCACTGAGGAGCCGTCGCGCACGCAACCACGGCGCTACCGCCGCCGGTGGCTCTGAGAGCGAGGTGGGGGCGGCCCGAATGGGAGAGCTGCAGCCAGCGCGCAGCGGTTCTCGCGCGCCAGTGCACGCCGAGAGCTCGCGCGAGCTGCCTCGAGAGGAGCTCACGGAGCTTGCCTTGGCAATCTGATGATTCTCTGGGATTTAAAGAATTTTTGATGATTTTCAAGGG
>JAPYZB010000627.1:0-27375 GCA_030522745.1 Eupelmus kiefferi | reverse complement strand
CGGCACAAAGGTGCTGCATCAGCACCTTTGGGCCGCGCAACGCTCCGCGGCTGTAGTGCGGCTATGCCACGGGCGTCAGCTTACGCCCGTGACAATATTTAAATCAATTTATTTAAAGAAAAATTTTATCTGTTTCAAAATAATAAAATGTTTTTATTCAGTTTGTTCCGTAAGAATTCCTCGTATCAGAACATTTGAAATTTTTCATTGTCTTATTTCAGACGTTATGCTAATACGCTAAGTTACGACTCTCAAAGTCTTGTTTTTCCACCTCCCTCCCTGTCATTGGCTACACTTTACATCCCTTTTATTTCCATTTCTCTGTCTGCCGTTATCCGTTACCTTTACCCACAGTGCTATCTCTTGCTTCCTTTGAGCCTCTCTGGACTCTAGGCTGCCCAACTTCCCTTATACTTTTCTTTCTCCCGCTCCTTGTGTTGTCACCGAGGCCTTTTTACTCCCCTTTGTCAAGTTTTCAATGTGTCCCGCGACTGGCTTCCCCTTTTTTCGACTACTAAAGCGATACGAATGGCTACTTCGGTAGTACCATCGCCTGTGCAAAAAGTTTCTCATGTTCCTCGCGCCGTCGACAGATACACGCATAATGGCCCCAGACTTTGAGCCTTATCGATCTTTGCGTTTCGAAGGTGGTCCGCAACTTTCTCTATTCTTTGTCGTCCGAGTAGGAGAAGGTTAAGAATATGCAAGGCTGTGTCAAAGGGAGATTTAATTTTTCTTTTATCAGCTTGTCTGGTCGGAGTTTATGGAATGAGTAGATTTATTAGCTCGATTGATATAATAATTAATCTTTGTCTAAATTTTGTTTTTCTCGTTTATATTGGAAGTATATATATTTAAATCCTTTTAGTAATTGAATATAAAGAAGAATCTGAAATGCTATATTAATAGCCCAGTCGAATATTAAAACTAATCTGACGGTTATGATCTTGATATTATCATTTTTAAGAGTGGTTTTGTTAAATAGTTCGCAAAATTATGTTTAATCTGTATACAGGTTTTAGAATACAGTGACATGAATTGTTTAATTTATTATTGAAGTAATTTTACAAATGCAATATTTTTAATATCCACCATAAGATATAATTTTTTGATAAATAATAATAGATTTATGTTTTAATAATGATATCATGAATTTAAAAAATATTTTGTTTAATTCATGATAATATTATTATGATATCATAATTATGAAACAATATTTTTACTTCATTTTCAGAACCATAAAATTTTACATAATTTCACATTTTACATATATTTTGAATATAATTTGGTTCATACAGTCTCGGATATCTTCGTTATAAAATCAATTACCTTATTACTCATAAATGTTATTAATTTTATTTATTATGCATATGAAAATAGATATTTTTTCATTTTGCATACGATGAAAAATAACGATTTTTTATTTTTATATTATATGGACTATCGCGATGACACTCGGACACTTAGAATTGCTATGTTACAAAAATGTATGTTAATGAATTACTTTTAATAAATTTTTACGCAAAAATAGCCATATATTTATAGTTTAATTTAGTTGATTGAAAAGATTAAACTAATTTTTATTGTAATTGTATAAAAACAGTAAAAAGATTTTTTAATTTCAACTCAAAAATATTCGGCTACTTTAATAAAAAGTTCAACTGCTGTCTTCGGCTTTACGATTATTTACTCTTTTATAACGTAAGGGAACGACTCGAGTCGAAAAATTTTATTCGTATGCAAACAAAAAGTATGAGTTATTATCAAATACAAGAAAAGAATATTTTTCAATATCAACGAAAAGGTAACTTTCACGACTTGATTCTCTGGAAACATTTCATTCATATAATAGAAATCATTTTTCAAATATTTTTGAGTTGGAATTTTTTCATGTATCTGAACATTTCTTGCTTTAGAAAATAGAAAGAACGTTACTATATTTTTAAATTATCATATACCTAACGTAAATGAAGAAATAATGAACTTGTTAACCCTTTAACAGACAATAGATCATATGCGTACAAAAAAAAATCGTGCCAAAACTATCAGTGGTTCATCTAGTTACCAATTGAAGTAACTTTGGGGGTTCCCCATAGATTTTGACCAAACTTGGTATGGAATAGTCATCGGGGTTCTTGTAGTACTCGAAAACTGTAATACTCGGATTTGACAAATATTCTTTACAATGAGATAAGGGACCCTGAAAAAATTTTTTGTCGCAAAAAATTGAAAGTTTATCTCTAAGAACTCTTATTTTTTATTCCCACGTAATTCCATAGGCCAAAAACAACGACGGGAATGAAATCAGCAATCTCGAAAGCCCGTATATACACCAGTTTTGTATAATTATGAATAGTATTTATGGCTACCAGTTTTGGCTCAAAAAGTTATAAATACCTTACAGTTAAAGGGTTAACTCATTAAACTGTATAACAAGGTACGTACAAGAATGAAAATTTCACTACAACATGATAAAATTTGTAGCATTATCATGTCAACTTTTGTTCTACCGCAGGATAATTTTTATCTATGCACTATGAGAAAATGGCATTTTCTGTCCTCTATTCGTAAAGCGACGGCGATAGGGCCGCCGCGTAGAACGATTGTGCCTCTTTCCAGCTCCGACAGTTTCCAGCAGTTGCATAATCTACTATTTTATTTGGCGCAATAAACTATTTACAAATTTTTTACTTCAATAACATCACTTTTACTACATTCACGAAGAATGTAAAAAATATAACACATGTGTCTGTCAACCGAGGTGTCCTGGCAAAAAACCACACGTGTGCGGGAAGCACCTACTTTAATTACTTATGTAATATACTATTTTACCATTGCTCTTATGGACATAATAAAACGTGACAATACTAGTATAATTTTTCTAAAATGATTATCAAAACAATTGTTATTAATTATTTTTTACTGAATAAAACACAATTCTGTTCATTGACTCATATTTCGAAATAATTTAATTTAATATAATAAGTTTATAATAATCTTTCAGATGATCGAGTACACATACCGGGTTAAAAGCTTAAAATTCAGCATTGCTAAAAAATTTTCGTGAACTGAGCAAGCGAGAGCGGTATACATGAAAAAGCCATTAAAATTACCGCATTTTTTGCACTGCGTAATTATGCCGGGTAATTGCATCTGACGTTATGTGATAAATTATTTCCATGTTGTCCGCATATTTCAAAGTCACGTATTTTTCCCTGTTTCGGGTACTGCGCAGTGTGGAAAGACATAAACATAATTACTTCTCGTTTCTCCCAAGACTCCTCGTATATCATTTCACTTTTGTCTCGTTCTCTCTTTCTATCTTCCACACAATTTTTAAAGCTGTTTATACAAGTATACCACTGTGTTTTCGAATGCGAGAACGATTAGGGTAATTGTAGGAAAAATTTCTCTGGAAGTCGAGATGGTGAGCAGAGAAGATGAGGATTATTGGGACGCGCAGGGCTGCCCGTCCTAATACAGATTTATAGCCGCGTAAGACCTGAAGCCCCGTAGGTCTAATACAGGTATTATGCTGAAGGGAGGGCGAGGAATTTACGTGCGGAAATCGGAGGCAATTTGTAGATGTAACCCTTCGTGCCTTCCTCTTCACGAGCGCTGGGCTCGCGCATCTTGTGGCGCAAATTATTAATCGCCCTTAATGCCTTGAAATGAATTTTTAGAAAATGTGATTGTAATACATTTTAATTTAAATGTCACTGATTTAAAGAGGACTGGTTTAATTGGAAACTGCTTACACTTTAATTAGAAACAGTTGTTGTAAACTACTTTAAATGTAAAATAAATAATTATTATATGGTAATTCTTTATGAATGATAAACGGTCATTTGGAGTTTTAATATTGAAAGATAACAAAGTAGTGCGAAGAACTAAACATAATTTAATTATTAACATGTACTTAAAAAATTAATATTACATGTTTCAAAATTTATTTTTTATGTTATACTGTAATCAAGTCCGTTAAGATATAGTGGATTAGATTCTTACAAAGGACAAGTAAAAAAATCTTAAACCGTATGAAAATGAACCCAAGGTGAGGCCGGCAAGCATACGATTTGAGAGAGTCTTTATTTACTTTTGCGGTGTATAGATTTTTTATTAATTATAATATAATATATATATATATATAATATACTAATTATAGTATTTAGATTTTTAATTCACGTAAAATGGTTACCTAATTTATGCGTAGTATTTAAAGAAATCTTTCAAATTCATCAATTTTTGTATCTATGATCATTATATATATAATAATAAATTCAATATTATTATTAAAAATTATTTTTTCACAGGCTACCTTAGTATCTTGTCCCCTTAATTTTTCGTACTCAATAAAAGCATTTCTTTAGAAGATAAAAATTAATCTATTATAAATCCATTCACATTCACGCATAATTCCCTCGCTTCATAAAGCCAATAACCAATACGTATTAAATACCCAGCTCCGCTAAGCTATACTCCTTCATAATATTTTAATCTAACAGAAACGTCAAAGAAAAATACCGCCGCCCGCTAACCTCGGTCTCCTCCATGCAGCGCTACAAAAAATTCATGAATCGACGCGCGAGAAAAAAACGGACTCGCCGAAGAGAGAAAAAAAGCTGCGTTTGAGCGACGTTGAAAGACTCGAGTTCAAAAGATCGGATAAACGCTCGCTCCTGTTGAGCACACGCGAAAGGCACACATATGCCTATAGCTCTTATACGTACACAGTGTATCTTCTCGCAAGAGGATTCGAACTTATCGAAGCGGCAATATTTCGACCCAATACATATTCAACGAGACATTAAGTCCGTGTCGTATATCACTCTGAATTTCATTCCCATCTCGGGGGGCAATGCGCGTATCAGCCTGAGAGTGAGCGCATGCGCGCGCCCACAATATACTTGAGGCCAGTAGGGAGACGCGCTGATATCATTGTTTTACGTGAAAGCACAAAAGAGCTTGTCAGTTTCTCACACTCTCATTCTCTCAGTCTACGTCTATCCTTTATAAGCATACCTGGCGTGCTTCGGTCCGAGGCTGGGATCGTACATCGTGCTGGCCGATATGTCCTCGTCCCGTATTTCGCCGCTCTCCATGCCCAGTGCCGCCGTGCATTTTCCTGCAATAATTAACAGATCGGTTAGAAGTCAGGGAAATATTAGGTGAAAGGTTGATTTAAAAATTTAGTTAGACGTTAAAATGTGATTGGATAATTATTGCTTTAAGAGCAATCTCGACTGTAATCAAGCGTCTGCAATGCAAACAACTGAACAAGCTAACTTTAATGAGGTACAGAATTTATTGATGCACCGTTCAATGTCGCAAAGTGTCTTCCGCAGTTAGGTCAAGAGTGGCGCCCCGGTAACCTCGGAGAGCTTCTCTTTGATAGTCTAGCCTAGTTTATAAACAAGCTCTTCACTCGCTTGACAATAAGTATTCTCTCTAAGCATAATCAATTAAAGTAGAAACGGATGATGATCACTTGAAAGCGAGTTAAGAATTCTACGTTTTCTATTGTCCGATAGTTCGTTTAGTTTGGTTCGATATTTAGTTTCTTTCATATAAGCTATTACAAAATACTTTTTGGTTATCGGATTTTTATTTATTAAAGTTTTATATTGAATTGTGAAAATATCAGTTATGATTTGTTCAATATATGCTTGAAATATTCAACCCACGAGAGATATATGAATAGATTTCTTTATTTTTAAAATATATTGAATAAAAGAATGTTATTTTATAAAAAAAAAAGTAGATTTTATCGGAGGAAATAGAGCATTACTAGTTTTATTTTTAGATACCTTCACTATCCTATAACTACCATAAGTACACCGATAATGTTACATAAATTTACTATGAATAAGTTTAAATATTATATGCTTAAATTATGTAAATAATAAAAAAGGTACATAAATGAATAGATAATAAAATATATTTAATTTGAATTCAAGCTATTCTATTTCATTATAAGCATTTATTTATTTACTCAAAGTAATATTCATTTTAAAATAAGTTCTGTAATAAAGTTTGATAAATAATGTAAAACAAAATTCTCATTCTCTCGTTTCTCCAACAAAACTCACCATTGTACCTCTTAGGTTTCTCACTTCCTGCATAAGTTTTCAACAACTAATAAATAGAGCTCGCCGAAACTTCTTATTTGAGCAACTTCAGTTGCCGCTTTAATATTACAATTTACGAAGCAAGAACGAAACAACCTCAAATAATGCCTCTTTTCAACCCATAAAATACATCGAAATAATTGAAATACTACATTAAATCTTAGCTAAATGAAATATCTCAAAACTCGAAAACCAAATCCAAGCGAAACGTCAGCCCGAGGCGTATAAACGTCAGCGAGCAGGTAGCGAGAAATACACATCTCCGGGGCCAAGGTTCAGGATAAATTGCGCCGGCATCGCATTTAAGCTACCTCTTGCAGTTATAGCGTCGCTGAAAGTTCTGGGACTGCACCGGATTCCGGATTAGTCGGCCTCGACTATTACGCACTCACCTGTCGTAAACGAGCACAGGCGCAAAAATTCGAATTAGCCTCTCCAAGTTGCGGACTTGCGGGTTACCTCTTTGCGAAAACTATCGCTTTCATTCTGCGTTTCGGTCAGTATTAATGGAGTGAACTTCGGAGTCAAGTTTCGCTGACTTATGTGGACTCTGATGAATGTTCGTTTTGGGTTTATCATGTGGAATATCTCGAGCTATAGTGTTTTATATTTCTGGAGTATTCGATATTTCACAGAAATCTTATAAAGCTTTCAACATTTTTATTTTTTTTATTTTGTTTGTTATAGTGTTGTGAAAGTCCAATTTATTTGGATTTTTTTTTTTAAAAAAACAAATGGATCGGAAAGACCGATAAAGAATTTATTTTATTTGTTATTTTGTTAGATATTCTTGAAATTTTACAAAATTTTAATTTTTTTGATGATAACTGCATATTTAACTATTATTATTCGAATTATTATATACAAAGAATAAAGTTTATATTATGAGTAGATTAATTACTAACTAAATTAAATACTTATTAATTGTAGAAAATAAGAAATAATTTGAGCTATATATCTTTCAGCGAGCTCATCCGTTCACGAAGAATTTAATTATGCTTTTAGATTGCAACTGCAACAGTTCACTTATTGCGAAAAAGGTAATAGAGCTGAGCTTATTAACTCAATTTTTGCTTCACAATAAAATATTATTTGAGTTTAATTCTATAATATTATAAAGTAAAAAGCAGTCATTGAGATTTCTGTAAAACTCTTTTTAATAATCACAAAGTAGAACACTCAAATATTTGTAATAACATAATTTCTGAGAATTCATATTGCTAACAAATGAAAATTCTAGTTCCAATCAAAAATCCACAATTAGATGAAAAAACGACCCACTCCCAGGGCAAAACGCCACTCCGGCGCTACTCAAAAGTGAGCAATCCCGTTTAGCCTCTGCGCGCTTATTCCTCTTCTCTCCTCGCGATCCGGCAACAGAAACGCTTCCCTGGAAATTCCAGGGGAAATTGAACGAGCTTACAGCAGAGGGACATCGGACACAAAGCGAGATCACGCGTTCGTCCGTCCCGCGGGCACGAAAAAAGAAGGGGGGGGGCAGAGGGAGAAAGCCGACTATAAACAAGGGATCTTCGCTGGGCGCACAATGCTCTCGTCTGGTTTTGAGCAGCCATTAGATAGTATTGTTAATTCAACGTGCGGTTGACATTTCATTTGCGCGGCAGCGGGTACAATGTCGCCGGTGTCCCCGGACTCTCCCGCGGGCTCTGAGGCAGGTACACGGCTTTGTGCCGAGCGATACGCGATGCGGCGAAATTTGTTTCGTTGCAAGCGGGACTGGAGGAATGCAGCCGGCGAGAGATGAGAAAATAGTTTCGGTAATTTCGAAGAGTTCTGGGCGGGGGCCGGCGTCCGGCGGGCTTCGAAGATGGAATGCCCGTGACGAGAGGATTTCGATGTTCTTTATTCGGGAGAGTGGGGTTGGGGGGTCTGGTAAATGTAAGGAATTTGACGATAGTGAGGGAATAATTGAATGATAAAGGATGAAATTTACATTAGATTTTATATGATGTATAAAATTATTTGTAATTTATGAATCGATACTTTCTTATAGGCACAATAAACATAACTAATAAAAAATGTTAGAAGATGTATAAAATAAGAATTTTTTTAGTGTAAATCTATTATTTAATTTAACAGGAGTCTCAAAGTGATGACTCGACGGCAAATAATTTAGATGTAATAATTTTTAGAAACTTTCGAAATAAATAGTATATTACCTGCCTAGGCCAGTAAAATTAGAAATGTCTCAGATCACATGTAATTGTCGGCCGAGGCGAAGTGGCCAAGGTGTGTATACTATTTTTCTGCTCGACGGCGCCGGAAAGCGACAACTTCGTTTCGCGCAGCGGCAGGGAAGTTGGCGCTTTCCGGCCGGAGGTTAGAAAAACCTTTTTTTATAATTGTTAAAAGAAAATGCCAAAGAAACAAGTAACAGAAGCTTCAGAATTGAAACCAGAAGAAATACAAAGGAAAAACACAGATTACAGGCGTGTAGAAAGATCATTGGATGGTTTCACTTAAAGAAAAGTGTATCCCCAATATAACTTAGAGGACAGTGGACTGCGCGATTAGTTGATAGCGCCTGTTGCATGGCTAGAGGTTATATATAAGTAAGTGCATGTAAGATCGCTGATGCCTAGCGAAGAACAGATATCGGATGTTGCGAGACAAATACAACGATGAAACATCAATAAGTTAAATCAATACGCCTTTTCTCACAATCATGTGTTCAATCGCAAGTTCTCGTCTAGCTGTATGTCTATAATTTATTTGTCTTTTGCTAGCAAGCTATTTTTTGTACTTTGGAGATAATTTATAAATTATTAAAAGGTTATGGTAATAAAATATTAAATCAAATAACAAAAATTTTATTATTTTTTGTATTATTTTATAAAAATATTGAATTTCTGTAGATTTGTAATCATAATTATGTTCAATAATAATTTAATGTTAATAGAATATCGAATGAATACTGAAAAACTAAATCTGAGCACAACTACAAGCATAATTTTTTAGCTATATTTCGTCGTTGAAAGTTTTAAAACGTTTTATAACTGTTATATAAGTCGGTCAAGAAGTAAAACACGTAAAAAAGGGATAGCAAAACGAAATGTGATTTTAGTTTTTCAATTACGAAAAATATGCTTTTTTATACCACACTGTAAAAATTATGAACTAAATATGCTTTTATGATTTTGAAAACATAAAAACCATTCCTGCAAACTGGTAATCGATTAAGCTTTGTTCAAAATAATAAAAAAATAATGATTCTAAC
This sequence comes from Eupelmus kiefferi, assembly GCA_030522745.1. Taxonomy (NCBI): domain Eukaryota; kingdom Metazoa; phylum Arthropoda; class Insecta; order Hymenoptera; family Eupelmidae; genus Eupelmus; species Eupelmus kiefferi. The sequence continues at coordinate 18,009 of JAPYZB010000627.1, read as the reverse complement.
GAAGCTGGTAAAATTCAGTGTTATTGTACTGCAGAGAATTTCATAATAAATTTAAAGTAATACGGTGGAGCGTTTCAAGTGTTTTATGGCCAGGACAGTAAAATCAAGTAGCGCGAAGCGAAATATAATGCGAAGCAAATATTCCAAGTAGTTCAAGTGCATTGTCGGTCAGACACGAGAACACATATCAAGTTTTCATTACCTGCGGCCGCTATTTTACTAATTTCATGAATATATTTTCATTTTAATTTTAATTCTAATATTTAAAAGTAATAACATTTAAAAATGTATTATTATTGAATATTAATAGAGAAGTTTATGACGTTATTAAATGAATTATATAATGGTGCAGTTAAATTAAAAGTCAATTAAATATTTATGTACATAAAGTTATATAGAGATTATATAGAGATGATCACTAAATTTTTTTTTAAAATAGTATTTAAAATAATGAAAGGATCTATTAATTTTTTTATTTTACCTATCTATAATTATAACTCATTTCTTCTCTTTTTCTTATAAGACATTTTAATTTGCTTTGATTAAAAAAATAAATTACTCCAAAAAATTTCATTCTGAATATTGTTACAACAAGTTCTCAAGCTAACTCGCTTCAGTTTAAATCTGAAGGCCCTCTGTCAGTTTATCTCACTACTGTAGGGATACATTCAAGTATGCGACGACACGAAGGCCTCCCACCACCCATTGATATATGTATATAATGATCTCTCTCTCACACACACACAGACACACACACACATACATACACACTCACAAGCTACGCCAGTCTCACCTAGATCGAGGCCGTGGAGAACGGGCGGCACGGACAATAGGGCGACGATCAGGAGCTGCCGGAGAAGAAGGCGATAACTGAGGGGGCCGATCGGGGCCGGCATGTTAACGACCATTAGGCGACGGCGGCCCACCTCTCTGATCGGCGGCACCTCATCTCAGATCGATTTCCTCGCCCCTCGCCGCCGCCATTCAGCAGCGCCCTCGCCGCGGGCGGCTCAGCTCCGACTTTTCTTCCTGCGCTCCTCTACTCATTACACTTCCTTTTTGCGGCTTGCTTCGACACTCTCTCTTCTCTCTCTGCTCTCTTCGTCCCTCTCTCAGTCTGTAACAAAGCAGAACGAAGAAGCTGTTAAGTATCTCTGGTACGAACGATATTTTGGGGTCGCTGCCGCCTTAAGGTATGTGGATCTCTTGTCTTGAGTGGTTTGGAATGTTTCCGCGTGTATTATTGAGTGAGTGGTGATTGAGTTCCCGAGGGGATGTATGTGCGACTGGAAGTAAATTCGAGGAGACTTGTATGTGAGATAATTAGTAAAAATAATGAATTTAATAATTTGATATTTGAGTATGTGGTGATGGGTTGATTAATTTAATTATAATTAATTTGTACGCTATGATTAAATTAAAAATTAATGAGTACTTTAAGTGTCCACACTAGAAATAATTTTCGACGAATAGCTAGTACTTTCAACTCTGTCAAAAATACTGCCAAGATTGATTATGGATCTTGATAACAGAATAATAGTACAAAATACTGTCGAATATCACAAATATTCAATCATAATTTTCAAAATAAAGAGAATAAGGTAGCATTTTTATAGAAACGTACATACCTACGTTATGTAATAAGGTATTAATCTAAAACTTTAATGTATATACAATGTAAAGTTGTTTATAACAAACAGATTATTTCAGCGTCCGAAGCGCTAGTGTAAAATACATTTATAAACAAATAACTTTACCTAACTGCGCTAGTTCAAATATAATATAATATATTAATATGACTTCTGCGTAAAATCAACTATGTATTTTACCTTATATAAATCACACATAAAATTTGCAACAAACAAACTTTAAAATTTTCAATAATTTCGTTCTTTGTGAGTAGTTTCTGCACCCGAACAATATTATCCGAATAAAAAACTTCGCCTTGACGCAAATGTTAAACTATTTTCATTTAGCAAAATTATACATTATGTTCCGTCATTATACCGAGTTAAAAGCCCTCGATAAAGTTTGCAATCGGCGTAACTTCCATCGCGGCGCGAATATTCGTTTCCCGTGTTGCCGTGCGCGCGGCAAGATTAACTTTTTAACGAAGCTGAAAGCGCGCGGCCCGGCGCTGAAAGAACGAAAACCGGAGAACCGACGATTATACATGCGCGATTCGTTCAATCCGCCCTCTCTCACCGGCGAAACATTGAATTCACGGTAACGCTTTCGCCCGCATTATGAGAACCACAACGGCCCTCGTTCTCATAAAAGTTACATTCATGTAACCTTTCTCTCTCTCTCGCTCTATACACGACACAGCAAAAAAAGCATCAACTCGCTAACGAAGTTAACTAAAAAAAAAGAGAGGAAAATCTCGCTCCTTTCGCGATATCCCGATGCTCATTCACGCAGGCGCAACAAGGAGGAGCGCCGGAGAGAAAAAAAAAGGAAGCGAAAGCTCGACGCGGCTCGTTAACGCTCGCCTAGTGAAATTTTAATTGCGTCGACTCGCACGCTCGCTAATTCGCGCTGCATCAGAAAGCTCGTTACTATCTTCCTCCTTTTTCATGCCACCTGCTCGAGGAGCGAAAAATCAATCCGGATTCGGTGCTGCGTCACGCGCTGGCGTACATACGTGCTTTGCATAGAGTCGGGCCCGATGCATCATTCACACATCTGCCGCCCCCCTCGAGAGGGTGTGGTGGAAGGAGGAGGAGAAAGACAGTTCTATTCGCGCGTTTCACGCAAGGACGCAGTTACACGTGTGTGTACCGTCAATGACATTTATTCGCGCGTCGCGCATGCCAATAAGATAAATGCCTTTGTCTGGCGGCATCGGCTAGGCCGAGCGTGTCAGGCTGGAGAGAAGCGCGTGTTAGGGGGAAATTGTTGGAGACGATTATGTATACTTTGTTTTTTTTTAGTTATGGTCTTGTGTTATATGTTGCATGGGATTTGAATTTTTATTTAATGTGCGTTTGGGATTGTATTCTAGAGTGCTTTTTTATGTTTCAAGTGCTGGAAATGGCGTTAAAAATTATTTGTTTTTTTTTTTAACGTGAATAAATAAAGATGTGTATTATAGTAGGACAAACTTATACACTAAATGCTGGTTTGTAAGATATGTTTATTAAATAAACTTTAACATTGTTTCTATGCGATGATGTTTAAAAAAAAAGTGAGTATTATTTAGATTTATATATGCCTTATATAATCTTATTAAATTTAGTTAATAAAATCAATGTTTCATAAATAACCAGAAGATATTTTACCTATATTATATATAAGAGTGTAAAAAAATAAAATTGTATTTCAAATTTTATTTTACAAAGAAATTTATTTTTCATTCAACATAATATGAATAGAAATAAATGTATTATTGACTTTTTTTGTTTTCTTTACCTCAAAAATTTAAACTCAGAATAGGAAAGTATTTTGAATATAAATGTAAATAGATTCAGACATGTAATTTGAAACGATATTTGCTAAAAATATTTTTATTTCAATCTACATCAACTTAACCTAATGAAAAAAAAAATAACATAATAAAAATCAAATTACCCTTTTTTAAATTATAATAAAAATATTGTTCAGTTATCTTTTCAATTTTCAAATTTTAGAATGCACAACCGAGGCACTTTACATTTATGAAAATATGAATATTTGCAATTTAGTTTGCTTACGAAACACCCTTTTGTAACTTTTCCTAACTTCTCAAAATTCCAATATCTATTTCTACCATTGTAACCTTAACATTTCTTATCATCAAACTTCTCAACCAACAAACTGATTTAAAATCAAAACACTGAACTACTTTACGCGAGCACTACAATCATACGTTATTTAAAATCATCAATGCACTCGACGCACCAGTCATGGCTCTTCAAACGCACTCATAACGATCCTCACGCCGATAAAAAGCAATCACTCGCACGCCTGCATCGACCGATGCGGTAAACTTCACGAGCCACCGCGATGTGAAACACTCGACTCTCAATAACGAACTGCTGCATCGCGCGCTCGCATAATGAGACTCGGCCGCGTGTCGAGCCTACACCAGCTCTCGCTCGCTCTCCGTTCGAGCATTTTTTTTTCCTCCGTACGTGTAGTATAACTCGTTGCGCTTTCTGGCCTCTCTGCCTCGGCTTGGATTTTTATTATTAGCAGCTTCACGCGCTGCTTGTGATGTATTGGTGAAGCTTTCACGTTCTTTTCCGATCAGTTTTTACATTCGTAATCAGGACTGATTTTATGTCTTTATAGCACTTGCGATGTTGTTCTGATATTGTTTATAGATCGATGGCTCCATTAAAAGATTTATTTTTTTATGTTTATACACAGAGGATGAGTCTTTTTTAATTAAAGTTGACGATATTTTATCTATTTTTTCTCTTATTTTTATCTCATACTTTTTCCTATTTTACTGTGTTATTTTTTTTCAACTTTAATATTTTTTATTTTTTAGTCACCTTATCGGAATTTGCTCTTCCTCTTTTTCTTTAAATATCACCCGCTTTCCTCCCTCTCTCTTCCTCTTAAAAACCTTATCTTATCTTATCTTATCTCTTCCTCTCGCAGTCGCTCTAATTTTGACTTTTTAATGATTCTATAATAAAACCGTAGCTCTCATACTTTCTGACACGCTGCTCACACTTAAAATGACACTTTCGAACCTTAAAATAAGAAACGAGACAGAATTATGCGATGTTACACACGCGCGAGCAAAAAATGAGTGATGCAGGCATCGCGCGCGCAGTCTTTATCCGGCTGACGTGTCACGGGTACATACTACTTTCTGTCCCCTTCTGCAAATCGACGTACGTACAGGCAGGCAACGCAGCGTGCATGTTTTTCGACTTGAGGGGAAAGAACGCGACCTACGCCGAGATGGGTCACACTGCGCGTGGGTCGCATGTACGACACCTTTATAATGCGACGATGCTCAGGCGTGAATGCCGTAAATATATTGTGCAAACTTTTTCAAGTGGAAGCTTTAATAAAGGTTATATCGATGACTGAATTTTCTGAACTAATTTTACCTTGCGAAGCTGAGGTGAATTTATAATTTTTTTTTAATTATTTTTTAATAACAGTAAAATTATTTGTAGATTGATAAAATAGAAAAAGGAAAGTTAATATATCCACCTGAGTTATGTAAATTTATAACATAATTCATAGAATGCTAACTAATTAGTTTCTATATTTGACGTATTTCTCAAAACTGTACAACTGTATTAACTATACAACTTGTATAATTTTCACAAATTCTTGTTAGTCAAATAAATATTAATCGTTCTAGATTTTATAATGAGTTTCAATCAAATTTATCAAGTCCATTCTCTTAATTTCAATCACAACAATACAGTACAATTCCATCCAGTTATCAAACTACAAACCATTAATACTGCAAATGCCTCGATACTTCTCAATATAATTGATAACAAATTCAACTCGCTCCCAACTGTACCGCCAGCAAACGTTTAGCGCTGCGCCGGGAAAGTCTCGCGCTTCGTTATCCCGTTCCAGGACCTCCAAATCCTTGCTTAACGAGAGACCCGGACTTTAAAGTTTGCCGCACCGTTCGCTCCGCCCGACTGCGCGCGTCCGTCTTCTTACTCTCTCCTTCTCTTTCCGTCCGTCTCTCTTCTTACCCTGGCTCCTCCGTTTGTCTTGTCCGCGCTCAGAACCTAGTCTTTTCTGTTGATAAATTCGACTGAACCCTCGGTCAGATTGGACACCGAGCTACTTCAAAGGCGACTTTCTATGTCGTGTAATTGTTTGCCTTTCCACGCGTCCTCGTCGAATTAAACGCGCACGACACGCCTACATGCACTCGCACACCTGCCTCAATCAGAAATAAAGTCGCCTGGCTTTTTACTCGGCCTCGTTATGTTTGTTTTCGCGCGCGGAGGATGTTAGTCGGGGCTTCTGGGATCTTGCGCGCTTCCTTGTCTTTTAGTTTGCCTTCCTTCTCTTTTTTTTCGCAACAAAAAGGAGAGCGTGCAACGAGACGCAATTGCATTTGCCGAGCGTAGGAGGAGAGGCTCAAAGGGCGAGCGAGAGCCTGCGCGAGCGTTATTTAGAGAAGGCCTTTTGAGGAAAAGTTTAATCGTGTTACGCGCGCCGCCCCAATTTTATGAACTCGATTTCAAGATGCGTCGAGAATAAAATTACTTTGCCCGGCGGTACTTACTTTTTTTCTCGCGCAATTTCGCTTTGAGAACGCTCGATATTGTCGAAAGAGACGGGATTAGATAGCTGGAATGTTGAATTTGGAACAGTCTTTGTAATTTGGCAATGCAGCGAAATTTGCAAATATTTTACTTGTCTAATACTTGTAAATTAATTTTTTATTTAGTATTAATATATGTTGGTACAGTAGTTAAGATACAACGTAAAAATATTTTGATACTGTAAGTCGAATATGCAATTATTCATTTATGCATCAATCGGCACATAGATTATTTGGGATGTATACTACTACAAATTAATAATATAGTTATTGATAATTTATTTTCTAATCAATTCATGAAATAGCAATAATTTATCAAATCAATGATGTATGTAAATTATAATTTTTATAATTTATTGACCATTAAAAGTTTCACTTTCCGCACGCCATGCGTTTTGCTGCACGTTTATGAGCCGTGCAGGAAAAAGAACACCTCCCGCGTGACAAATCGTATCAGAACGAACTTCCCGCACGTATGAAAAAATATGAACGTAAGGCGTGCAGGAAGTAGGTGATCTCGCATGGGTATTTTTATCACCCTCGCTTCGCTCGGGCGACAAACTATGCCCGTGCGGGTATCACCTACTTCCCGCACTAGTTACGTAATGTACTATATCATTAAAATATCGGGAGATGAATGTTAATACAAAAACCAAAAATAAAGTTTATTATCACACAAAACACCTCCAGCAAGTAGATACGTTCTAAGTCTTGTCAGACGTTTGCATGACACAATAGTAAATTTTTTCGATACGGCTATGGAAGATGGTAATTTGCCTCATAACATTTCACTTGAGATACCGTTTTTTTCAACCGATCGAACCGTATTTTATGCCGCCAGAGCCGAAAAATCATCTTAAACTTAGGATTTTGAGGTAAAAGTGGCAAAAAAAAATATTATATTCTTATTTTACAAATATTATCCTTTATGTACCCAACAAATCTTATAACATTAAGTGTTCACCATAAACATCTAAATAGTTGACAAAAAATTTGTATATACAAAAAAGTAAATAATTTAATTTTTTAAATCATGGATTATATTCCAAAGTTCTTATTTAAATCTGATTCCAAGTTCCTTCACGCGCCATCTTTAAACTTACATTAATTTTTAAACGTACAAACTGAAATAACTGTAGAAACTATCGACAAAACATATACATCCACATGAGCGTGTTTGCATGCATAATTCACCTCGGAGCCTCTCGTAGTCTAAATACTTTTGGATTTCGCAGCGCCTAACCCTATTCCTGTTTGTCTGACAATCCGTATATCGGCTCGGGACGCGCGCGCGCTCAAGACTTCGGTATTTCGCAGCAGACGAGGGTCTGGTGGCGAGGGAAGAGCAAAACACGCTGTAGGAATACAGAATGCGCGTACTTTAAAGGCGGTCTCTGTATTCCCGTAGGTGCGCTAAAGCCAGCGCACCGAGCAAGCTGCTTTACAGGAAAGCGAAGCCAAGCCTCACGTATACGCGAAAATAGCGCGGCTGTGCAACGAGGAAAAACGCGCGAGCGGTATTTATGCAGTCTAAATTTCAAAATGTGAGATTTTTAGTAATTGCTGTAGTGTTACGAAATTTTAATGGAAAGTGTGAACTAACTTATGAGTTACCTTTTGCTAAACAAGAAGCGTCATACTCTGGTACATTTACTGAGGTGGTGCTGCGTGTGTTAAAGCTAGCATGCATAATTATTTTGCGTGCTTCATTAGGAGCTTAGCATTAATAATTTTCTTGAGTTTGGTCGTTATTAAGTCTCGTAAAATTATATTCTGTAAAAATTATTTTAAATTATTCGTATTGACTTTATTCTTATACACCATATGTACGTATCACTAGAGACTCATGATTTATTTGAAAATTCTCGTTTAATTTAATTATCCCTATTTATTAATGTATTTATTACATATTTGTAATATCTAAAATTATATAAATTAATCAGTGATAAGTGTCTTTGACTCTCGATTACCTAGGCGTACGATTTATCAAAGTAAATTTGTGGTTAATATAGAATTTTCACAAGTTCAACAAGCATTGTTTCCCGTTTGCCTAATTTTAATTCTTGTAAATGCACAACTACCAAAATTATATATTTAATATTTATATATGCCTTTTATTCGTTTTTATTTAGTATTTTGTTCACTAATTTTATTGATTTGATAATATAAGAACTAAAAAATTCTTCCTATAAGAGTAATTAAAAAATATAATAGATAATTAAAAATATATAAATAGCTATAATCGGTGCAAATATCAATCCATATACTCACTAGTTTTTAAGTAAAACATCGATAAGTGTGTATAACATAAAATTTCTGTGAATGAAATGAACTTATCAAACCTGAAAATATTCAAATTAAAATGTTTTCAATTTTTAATAAATTTTTAAAATTAATAATTAATTTTAATGATTCATTTTGTTTTTGTTTTCTAAAACCAAAACAACATAACGAAGTTTCAAAATTAAGAAGGAATTTAAAAAATGCTGCGAACTTATGGTAGAGTCACATTAATTTAATGATTATTTATAAAATTTTCTTTTTGTATGCGAATAAGAAGCCAGCAAAAGTTTATTTTTATATTTAATAAGTTTATGATACAAAAATATTGTACGATAAAAATATTAGTACTTTTATGAAACTTCATGCGCCGCTACTAGTCTTTGTATAGTTAATCGGTATAAATGCTCCCAAGACTTTGCACGGTATAGCTTAGATGTTGTTTCACATCCAATAAAATAAACATGATGTTAAGAATATTCGAATTCGGTGTTACATCTCATATACATATAGCTTATAGAAAAATTGTTTTATATTCTTGACAGTAGTTTTTATCTTTAAATTACTATTTTATACATTTCTTAAACAATTTATAAAGAATATAAAGATAAAATTTAATTTTTCATTTTTTATTTAAGGATATTTCCTGCATATTGTAAGTTTCAGTACATTTTATTTTAGTTTTTTTAACTTTTGAACAAAAATACACGAAAACAGATGCGTAATAGCAAAACACATGAAAATGTATGAGCTTGGAATCGTGATCTTTTTTTATCTTTCAGGCAAATTACATGCACGTTGTTGTTGTTGTTGTTATTTTTTACGGTTGTGTTGATATAATATCAATGAAAGCTGTAAAGGATTTTAAGAATAAGAAAAAATGTATAATTTTTGCAAATATTTATGAAATTCTCAATCACTTAAAGAAACACATATTATCAAGCAATTCGAATATAAAAATATAGAATCTCTGCAGACTGTGTAAAATAATAATGCTTGATGCAAGCGTATGAATAATTACAAAGACATATAGAAAACTTATACCAGTTCAATAAAAAAAAAAAAACATGAGCACAAACTTAAAACTTAAAAAAATATTCATGAATCAACGTTTTTAAATAAATGTAAAAGTACAATTCACGTCATAAGAAGCCATTTCTTAATGCATAATAACCCAGGAACGATTTATCGACCTCCCAGACTTGCGCTCTCATCCACACACGTGCACACAGTCGAGAATCTCCTCAAAGCTGGAGCTCAAGGAAATAGAGGGAAAGAGAAGAGAGTGAGAGAGAGAGAGAGAGAGCAGCAGTTTGAAAGCCCTCGAGCTTTATAGCCATCCTAGACGTACTCGCCGAGCCGAGAGTATGAATAGCGATAAGTGTCGATGCTCCGGAAGCCTACCTCTCTCTCTCTCTCTCTCTCTCTCCCTTCCTCTCTCTATCTCTCTCTCGCCGGGTAATAAGTGCCAAAGTTTTGGTGCCCACCCACGTGTACGCTACACGTGGGGCTCAAAATTGCGTTTGATTGCCGCGCTCACAATGCGGCCAGCGTCGTCACGATTCGAGAAGGACGGGCTAAAGCCACCGTTAATTCCAGTCATTCGCCCTCCTTAAATCAGTTGGTAATGGCTCCTTCGACACACACCCTCACGCACACACAGAAACGCACACTCGCATTTATACACATACACACAGACAGAGAGTGTGCTTTAGCGAGTGCGAGCGAGGGAGATGATGCTAGGATTTAAGTGTTCCCGGGAAACGACACCGACGACTCTTGCTTTTTTTTCTCTCTACCTTGCGTTACGCTCCAGTGCCACTTGCGCACTAATTCCCTGCCTAGCGCGCAAAAAGAAGATACTTTTAATTGCTTCGGAGATCGCCGGAGTGTGCGTGACTGTATTTACTCGAGAGAAAACGTATTTATAGGAAGGGTCGAAGAAGTATCGCTACGAGAGAGGGCGGTTTTATAGCTGATGTGCCTTTATAAGAGAGCAGGATTAATGCGCGGGATCGATTAGAGGCGAGAGTAAAAGTAAGAAGATTTTTACGAAAAAAGGAGATTTGATTACAGTTATGCCCGACGCGTCGTTGACCTGTACCACTGAAAAATGTATGATGCAATAAGTGGTTAGAACTTAAACATTGGGTATAATAAGTGGAAGATAATAACTGAGTAGTGAAGATGATAATAGTTGAAACTAAAAAAAGTATGAAAGATGTAAAAATAAAGTTTCAAGTCTTTTGTATTTAATTTATTTAGTTGACTTTTTTACGGCATACAACAGTAATTTTAAGTTTACTTTCTTATTATGGTCAATTTGTATTGATGCTTATTAGTAATGGAATACTTATTACTGACTATTGAAAACTAAACATAAACATTCTTCAAGACAATCGGTAATTATCGCGCATGAGCTAAACCATCGACCTGTACATATATAATCAATCTACTCGACAGACAACCCATCCCTTACCTATCAAAACCTCTATTGTAACCTTTGACTTTCTCCAACTCTATTTACCCAAACAATAACGACTTCAGCAAAAATCACAACAATCAAAAAAAGAACACTAAGCCCACTTCTTCAATAACCCTCCGACAATAGCAATCGTGCCAACCATTAGTGATTCCAAAAAGAGAAGATCCTCTTTCTCCATGGAAGCTCTTTCTTCGAGTCGGTCTCAGGTAGCCCAGGCTCCGTAATTACGGCGCCTACAGCTCGCTTAGCGATTCCAGACTCGAAACCTCTGCACGATTCGTACTTACTGATACATACATACAGAGCTGGCTTCTCGTTTCTCACTCTTTGTCGTCGCGCGCCGAGAGCTGAGATTCAGGAGGACTTTTAAGTACCTTAATGACTTGCATTCAACGGCCCGGTCAGAGAGACGAGACGAGGTCCAGACGAGGGTGCTCGGTTCCTTGGATGCTCGCCAATGAAACGAGACAATTAGCGATATAGGATAAGAAGGAGACTTCCTGGGATGTTGCTGCTGCGGTCGCGAGCTTGCTCAGCTGAGGTAATGCTGGGTAACATTGTTTAGTAGTGGATAGTTTCGAATTGAAAATATATAGAGTCAATTATTAGTAAGATGCGGATGACTAGGTTACTATGGAGAATAGAGATTTTTTCATTACGGAAAGAGATAATCTTAAAGATTTATAAAAGTATTTATATCTGGTCTTAAGCTATACAGATAAATCTTTACGTATAAATTGCATTTAGAAGAATTTCAATTATGTTACAGCCTGCATACGAACGCGCATAAGTAGAAGTATAAGCGCACAAAAATCCGAGCAAAGTATCCTGAAAATTCCCGTATTTACAACCACATTTTTATTCTGATATCTCGAATCTCAAATTCCAAAAGCGTTGAATGCCTCGCGATAAAAAAGCCTTATTCTCCACGCTCTTTAAATATTCTTTACGCTTCAACCTCGGTACTTGGCTTTCCTCTTACGTCTAGACGCATCAATTAAATACTGCCCAACATGTCTTGTGATGACGAGGTTTAAAAAAAAACAAGAAAGCAAAGTACCTTTTTTCTGCGTCGGATAAATTGCACGCGCTTTAAGATCGCGCGACGAGTGAAAATATACACGAAATTCCATCGGCGCGCGCGCGGAGGCGCAAGAAACGAGGGAGGAAAACCGGTCATGAAGTATGGAAGAGACAGCTTTCTCTCTTGCTCGCTCAATGCGCGCCGAGGTGGGAGTGCAAGTTTCTCTTTGAGAATTCAGGATCCGTGCTGCGAGCGAGAGAGCGACGTCTGGATTTTCAAAGAAGCAGACAAGCCTGACTTGAGTCTTGGGCGGACGCGTTTGAAAAACATTTATTATAATTGTGAACTTTCGCGTAATTTCGTTTACGAAAATTCGGCTGCGTGGCTTGACTTGATTTTTGAGTTTACTTCTCGTTACCCTGATTTTTAGTTTATTCAGAATTATTATTTACGTGCTAAAGGAATTATATAGGATTAAGAAATTTTATGATTAAGTGTGTTAAATATTCGTTTCGCGCACCACGTACATTTTTCAAAAGTAATAATTTCACATATACTAATATATAATATTGTTTTTAATGTAAATTTGATATCAACATTCGCATGAAATTCCGAATCAACGTGGTAGGCTTCATCAAATCTCGTGTACGGTTATCGTATGAGGATATTATATATCGTATGAGTATATCGTAATATCAGACACCAAATCTATCAGATGTGCAGTGTTCTACTTTTACACAACTGGTAGCATTATATTTTTAAATTTATACATAAATAATATAATGTTATATTTAGCTTTTCATAAGGATATAAGTGATGTTTGTACATTCATTTCTTTACCAAAGCATTAAATTAAATTTGCATATAAAGAGTCTACGTGGTTTTTACCAAAGGAAAATAAGTCATGTGGTGTATGGTTTTGACATTCTGAACGTATAAGCATTTAATTCAGCTGTAACCAAAGACAGCTTTTTAAAACTTTTCAAATTATATAAATTACGCTTTCATTTGGTCGAAAGTTCTATGTGCTTCATAACTAGGGAGAGCTTTTACAACTGCCACGGCTTTTAACATAATTACACGTTTACGTTGAAATTCACATTTATATGAGCATAAATATTGTAAAGTTAAATAAAAAGAATCAGATAATTAAATAAATATCCGTTTGAATAATCTTTCAAAATTTTATTAAATTTCTACCTTTACTAGTGTATTTAAATAATATATTATAATAAGTAGATTTCAGCACTTCTTCAAAAAGCGATTTGGCTCCCGCAGTGATTTTTTAATGAAGAAACGAGGAAGAATATGATAGTCGATATTCTAAAGGTAGACCAAAAAATAATTTTTCACAAACAGTATTGTAGTTCACAAACAGTACATTTAAATATCTTTTCTGAAAATATTTTTATGCTAAATCCATACATTTTCACCGTCAGAAAATCATTTACAAAATCTTACTCGCAAGTGCCGACAGTCCAAGTTTGCGTTACAAAGGTCCGCAACAAGCTGTAGCTTTGTCATTCGCTTTCATCAGCGCCACGGCGTTAAAAACAATCGGAGACAAAGCACAATAAGCAGCGAGAGCCTAAAAGCTTTCGGCCATTCTCGAATGGCGTTTAAGCGTGAGTCTGCTTTTCAACTATCTCCACTGTGTACTTTGATTGAGGTATTCATCACTGCCTATGTGAAAGCAATTCGTTGTAACCTACGTGAAGTGTCGCGGTTTGTTTCTTGCAGTTCTCTCTTTTATTCTTCTACTAACTGCAGGGAGCTTTTATAGAGTAAACAAAAATAAAACGCGATGCATAAAGTCGCTTTGCAAACGATAAGAAATTCTTTACTAGAGATGGGCGAAATGTTTGGAAAAAATGTTTGAATCAAGCTTTCGTCTTGTTGGCAAGTGAGAGTAATGTAATTTCGGAATGTTCTGAGAGTTTTTTGTCTGGGACAAGATTAATCTGTGCAGGCTTGGTTCTAGATTTTTTTCCGAGGAGAGTTAATTCAAAAGGCGATAAATATATTTTTCGTATAAATGAAGAAATGGAGTATGCGAATGTAGAATGCGACAGTTTGTAATATGAATGGAGTTGCATCATTTTACTGAAAAATATTTTCCTCGTTTAAATTGCTATTACTGATAAAAATTTAATTACTTTTAAACTCATGATATACTCGCCGAAAATAATGAAAAAAATAAGAATAATAATAATAATAATAATAATAATAATAATGATAATAATAACATTATTATGCGTAACAACATAAACCATTTAAGCAGTTTATCATATGTTTAACCTTTTTTCACTCAAAAACAGTTTTTTTTTTATAAATTTAATATTAGTTTTGTTTTTACCAGAGTCTTAAGCGTCCAGTTACTGGGACATTTACCTAAACTAATGACCGTAAATACGTAGTGGAAAAGTTATAGATTTTCCATAATATTGGTCATACGATCTGGTAGACAAAGCTCAACTCAAGTTCATTAGACAGCATAATAAAGCTACGAGAATTTGGAGTTGTATTCATGGAGCAACGTTATTATAGTAATAGAGAGAAATAGTTCATCAAATTATAAAGCCCGTGGAAGGGGATATTAGTTTTCATAGGTATAAATAGTCAGGTGCAGGCACAAGCGGAGAGATTCGTTATCTGGTATTCCTGTAGGAACAGGGTAGAGCTTTTTATATTTCTATAGACTATTCAAATTTTTTCGTTTTAATCTTATATTTTTCAAAGTTAGAAATGAAAATAAATAAACATAAAGTTTTGTATTGTTATTTTGAAAAATGCATTATTAGATTTCTATAAATTCTGATAAATTTAGTTTTAATTACTGCAGCAAAAACATATATTTTAAAAATCTTTTATAAATTTATTGATTAATGAAAAATGTACACGGATTCACAATATGTACGGAAATAAATTATAAGAGATCATCTTTAACAATAAACTTTATCATTTAAGATTTTTTTAGTTTTAAATGATATTACGGAAACAGAAATACGATTCTTTAAAAATTTAAAATCTTTCAAAATATTTTAAAATTTACTTAATTTTTTGGGCATTGTAACTATCAAATAGATGTATTTACCCTGCTAGAAATTTCCACATCCGACTTTAAAAATAGGCTAGTGGGTGTCTAATTCTTCACAGTTGGCCAAAAAATGGCCAAAAAATGGTAAAAATTTCTACCAGGGTAGTTTTAAAAATTTATAGAGATTATACAAATAATATTAAAAATTAATTTTTTTTTCCCAATAGTAAAACCTGCTAAGATATTAGCAGCAATTTCTTTTACAAATTTTAGGAAAAGATTTGATACGTTAAAAATCGATGACATATAAGCTTCTTAATAAACTTTTTGCTTTTATGACCTAATTGTTGGTTCAAAAAGTAGAATGCATTATCCACTTTTATACCAGTTTTACACCAAATTAACCTAATTACATAAAACTGTATTTGTTCGCTACTTTATGCATAATTACGATAAAGCTAGAAGTATTCGAATCGTATATAAAAAACTAAATTCACGAATGCAGAAAAGTTCTGTTACATTCAAAACTACCACATCCAACATTACATTCAACATTGCTCCATATTATGATTTTGATCTAGGCATTACGTACCACAATCTCGTCTATCTCGTCAATTTGCAGAAAGCTCGAATGGATGTCACGGGACTAATCTCCCCCGCTGCAAACACAGCCGGTTTGTATATTCAAAAATAAAGCCTTATCTACCGTGTATCCTGACTCACATCCACGTATTCATTCATTTTACACGCACCTTTTTTTTCGCACGCACCTTCATATTAGGAAGCCGAAAAAAGAGCCAACGTACAAAAACTACGAAAACCGCGCGCGGGAGAGATCAGGTTGAGTGACGTATACACGCGCAGCGAAGTTATCACGTTCGCGGGGGTGGAGGAGGGGGGACTGGAGGGCGCTGATACCGCTAGGGGCAGTCGGGTATGTGCTTTGAGTTTGTCGCACGCGCGTAGCGCTGTATACAGGGCCGCGGTTTATCGTTGAAGCCGAGCATCGTATTAGGTTCATTACTCATCCCGAGCTGCTTCTAGAACCCTTCTTGTGTTGTTGTAATATTCATGCGACGATTTTTGATGGAGGATTCTGCGTTATGTTTAGTATTGAGATACTATTTCGGTGATATTGAATATTGACAGCAAATTTTATTTCTTTCATTTTTGAATCACTCTTCGTATAGTCGATTCACTTCTGAGCCATACCAGAATTTGCTTATTAAAATCATAAAATTAGAAATTAAGAAGTTTGATTTACTTAGAGTATCGATTATTTTATATATAAATTTGTAACTATACTGTCCCAAAAAGACGTTTTTTGACGGGTTATTTTATTTAAATTGTAGTGATGATTAATCTTTGCGTAATAAATAGTTGATGATCATGTATTAAATATTGATAAAGTAGGTAAAAGTGTACCGCAGTATAATCAACGAAAATCAAATTATAAATTTAAGGACACATAAAATATATATTTATGCTTGTTTAGCTGTGCATTCATAACGCGCTTCAGCATCAAGATTATTCGATCTTTTGGAAAACACTCGGGCTTAATAATGACATTGATTAACCATCCGTTCGAATAGTACTATCCGAGGAGATTAGTATTGTTAACGATTTAACTATAAATGTTTGACAGATTTATTCATTTATTTATTTAGCATGAATATAAGGCGGTAAAGAAAAAAGAACTTAAAGAAACTTTAAGAGAATTAAAAGTTTTTTCAAAGGAATCGAAACGAAATTTAATTATGTACGTACATAACGTACATAAATATATAACAATTTTTCAAGTATTTTGACTCCAAATATTTTAACACTTCTTAATAAAATATTATTTCAAAAATACTTTCAAAAATATTTTGAATCAGAATATTTTAAAGCTTTCTTGGAATCAGTTTATGAGAAAATTTGTTTTTACTGTCTCAATAGCTTCATCCATGAGATAGCAATATATAATTAATATAAATTGATAGTATTTTACTGAATACAGATCAAATATCAACAACCATTGCAGCAAAATATCGCTGTTTCTATCATCACAGTACAATAGACCATAATCACATGAATTCACCATTATTAAAAAAAATACAAAGACGACAGAACAAGAGTACTGAGAAAAAAACGCAGTCATACTTCTCAATAACGCATCGCGAGTCGTCATTGGCAGTGCCATCACGAAATTTTCCAAAGCACATTATTGAGTGTTCTGACTCCTGTCGGGAATACGGAGAAAAGAAAGCGCGAAGAAGAAGGTGCCTCGCTCTCTTTCTCTCTCTCTCTCTTCTCCCTGCGTTATCGAGTGACGGACCATCGATGCAGCTGAAGGTCCGCCAGAGAGAGGGAGCTAAACGGAAAATTACTCGCCGCACGTGACTGGAATTAGAGAAGAGCACACTTATAGCAGCAGCAGCAGTAGCAGAAACAGTAGAGAGGGGTAATAAAGCGCCTAGCTGGTTTCTTATGCACTTCCCACCCTTTGGCTCTTTCGCACTTGCGCTTACCTCGGGTTTGTATTTATTTTGGGCGGAGGATGCGCTGCGTGCTCCGCAAAGTTAGTACGAATGTCTCGAAACGAGCCCGTACTTGTAAAATTAAAACTGTTTTCGTGTAGGTGTTGTTCCGCAATTTCGTGAGTGTTTTAAAAAGGTGTTTTTGTATATTTTTTCTGTGCCTTTAGAAATTATTATTTGGTTAAAATCTAACAAAAAAATTGGTATTACTTGTTTAATTTAGTCTTTAATGCTTTTTATAATTCTTTTTACAAAAAATTCATTTGCATTTTAAAGTAGATTTGCGTTTTAGTTAAATATTTATTTTATTTATTGAAACCAGTAAAAATTTACAAAGGTAAATCCTACAGAGGTAAAAATATCTGTTCGTAGGAACTGGTGTACAAAAGAAACTTATATACTAGGTTACTTACTAACTTATAA